>VWPU01009640.1:0-43652 GCA_013398955.1 Callaeas wilsoni | reverse complement strand
CCAGGGCGATTCAGTTTCCCAAGTGGTAGTCCTCGGTGGACAATCTCTGGTCCTTGTTACAGCATCTCAGTGCTACAAGGAATTTTAATGAAAGAACTGTAGGAGAATAGATATTATCTTACTATTATTTCTGGTGCTTTGTGCTAAATTAGAAAGTTCTTTTTTTTCTCAGAGTTCTGGTACTTCTGAAATTCACAATTTGTAAGTGGGACAAACCAAGATTCACTGATCAAAACATCTGATAGACAAAAATGCCATGACCCTTAACCAGAGGCTGTCTTTTGCACAGATCTTGGGGTTAGCCGATGTGCTAACTTGGTATCCTGTTTCCTAGGTTAATTTTGGAAATGATAATGGCATTTTCGCCTAAATGTCTCTCTCCTTAAGTATCTGTACTGAAAAGACAACTAAAACACTGTTATGGTAAAAACCCATATGGCCAACATACATTCATTATTCATCAGGTGCCTTGGAATTCCTTTCCTGTTCTTAAATGCTGTGTAACTGAACTGTGGGAATGGGAGTGCTGGTTCTTCTGACTTCATTTTGTCACTGCTCACCCATATTGCTTACCCTTGACCTCATAAAAACTGAAAGGAGGAAACCCATCTAATTTCTTTTGTAATTGGCTGTAATACATTATCACAGCATTGAGACCTAGAACTAATACTTGAAATGACTTGCCTGTATGAACTTGTAACCTAGGGGAATTAATCTCTTATTTTATAAAATGGCCCTTGCTATGTCCAATGGATTAATGAATTAAAAATGTAAATATTTTTACTTGAAAAACCTATACATGCGCACTGCACACACATAGTTTTATTCTCATTTGGGTATTTGCTTGTCTCAAGAAATTGTAAGCCTCTGTGCTGAAACCATTAGTGAACATTGCTTCATAGGAACTGTGTTTAATCATCTGGTTTGCTTGTCCAAATAGCCAGACTAAATTGGCATTCAATCACCAGTTAGATATGGCATTTGAATTAAAAGCCTTGATTTAGTGTCAGTTGAAGAATCAGATATGGTTCATACCAGGTAAGATATAGGCAGGCTTGAGGGCTAAATGTGTAGGTTTTGTGCTCCTCTCAATGGAAGGTAAATCA
Source organism: Callaeas wilsoni (assembly GCA_013398955.1). Lineage (NCBI taxonomy): Eukaryota > Metazoa > Chordata > Aves > Passeriformes > Callaeidae > Callaeas > Callaeas wilsoni. The sequence continues at coordinate 42,546 of VWPU01009640.1, read as the reverse complement.
TCTGGTACATAGTTTAAATGTACCATAATTTAAATGCAGAAACTCTACTGGTTTGTAGATGTGCCTGTTAGCCCGTGGTAGTTCTCTGCTACACATTTCTAATGTTGCGACTCAGGGAGTGGGAAGTTCCTACGCTTGTGGAGATCATTCAGTGGAAGGTCATTTCTTACACCTGATATGTCACACATCTTGTTTGAAATGTTCTGACAGCAGTCAGTGTCTGTTTTCACCTTTAAATCAAACTATCTAATAATTAGTGTCGATAATTAACCCTTTGTCTAATCCCTTGTTGCTCTCACACTTGTGTACAGACATGTGGGAGTGTTTGCACTGTGCTTCGTCTGTCAAACACCCAGTTCTATTTTCTGAGGTATCTCTGTTCTTGGAGGGTCTTTCTTTGCTCAGAGGTGTTTACCTAAGATAAAGCACCAAAGTGCACCTCAAATGTCTGAGCTGCTGGAGCCATTTTCACTGCAGTTTGTTCTACTTTGCTGTACAGGAGTCATCTAAATATTACTTTTCCCTATCAGGATGATTGATGCTTCAGCTCAAGTGCCTCATTTTACTTTGCAGGTCATTATTCAGCATTTCATAATGGTCTTTTTCTCTTGATTACTGATTTGACAACTGTTCGTTCTCCCCCTGCTCTTAATGTGTTCTTATCTGCCCTCTTTATGAAGGGGAATGCAAATTGTTGGTAACTGAATGGAAACACTCAGGTTTTTTGGTTTGTTTGGTTGTTGTTGTTTTTTGGGTTTTTTATTGTTATTTTTTCCCCTACTAGTCTGTGTTGTTGTGTCTAAATAAATAGTGTTTATTTTAGAGAGCCAAAGTAATTTTTTTGTTAGATAATGAGCAGCAACTCCTTATTTTCCTGCTTTTGTTAAGTTTAAAAAGCAATTTTTTTAGAAAATAAGTCTGCATGATGATTCTTTGTATTTGAAAGCTGGATATCTTTCTGATTGAACAGTTTTACTGACATGAAATTTGAGATAATGTGACAAGTAGATCTAGATTAAGATTTGGTAGCTGTTCTCACTTTCTATATTAACATTAGATGGATAAAAATGTGGTTCATATAGCAAGAAGTTCTGTTTGTTACATCTCATGCATGCAGTTTCCAGCTGCAGACATCTAGGAATTTATACATTTAAATTTATTCTAACTTCGAGTGGGTGTTATGATGGGATTAAATTCTGTAGGAAATAAACCCGTTTAAAATAAATAGTCCTTAGAGATTTTTTTTGTTCTTCTATTATAAAAAGGCTTGACATTTTTTTAAGCAATTGCAGATATTTTCCTCAGTATTTTGTCTCTTCTATTAGAAAAGCTAAATACTTTTGACTTACTGCAAAGAATTTGGTCTCACCATGGCACTGGAACTGCTCACAGCTGTTTCGAGCTGCTGCCGGTTGTACGTTACTGGGGTTGGAAAACCTGTTAAGACCAAGTTGCACTAATTCTGTTTATCGTGGTTTGTCAGTGAAATGCTAATAATAAAAACAATATTCAGAGCTCAGAAGTCTGAAACAGTTCTTGCTGGGTTGCTTTAGTGTTTTCCTGAGAGGGATAAAGGTTGTTCAGACTTCAAACAAGGTTTTAACTGTTCACAGTGACTGATGGGCTGCACGTAGAGGCCACAGCCACTCTCACAGGTGCTCGGGCTGACCAGGCTTTCTCTCACTGATCCTATTCCCAATAACACCACGGTGAGATCTTTGATCATCTTGACATCAAGCCTGAGTCATCCTCAACTCTTCGGTTAAAACTAATGTATCCCTTCCAAATCCAACTGAATTTTGGCAATTATAGTTTTAATACTTCTCTCCAGAACCAGTGACCTTTTGAAAATGAGATGTTTTGATACATAGATTTGGATTAAAGACATTAAATAAAACTTTTTCTTGTTTTCTGCCTAGAGTGAGAGCACATTCTTAGTTTTCCTTTGTCATGCAAGGTTTTTGAGTGACATTCTGCAATCTGTTTATTTTCATTATATCTGTACGGTTACATAATCAAAGGAAATTCGAGGTAGAGGCAGGTGGCAGAAGCTTAAGGAGGAAGCCCTTAACGTGGAATCGTGTAGGGTAGCTTGTGTGGGAAAAGGCCTCAAGGCAACTTTCCTGTTACAGCCAGTACATATGCAACCTGCATATGTACCTCTCAAATCAAGGCTTACTTCGGTTTTAATGGTGACCGAAGAGAAACACAATCCCAGTGTAAAATATTTATTAGATGAGACAACTGCCTTCAATTTCTCCTGTCTAGAAAGCGTGGTCTTACTGAGAAATAAAAAATTATAATTTGTGTACCTTATTTAATAAAGGAAAGATGCTGAATAAAACCTCCCTGCCTTACTCTCTCCCTCCCAAAATCATGAAAGATGATAAGGTTTTATTGTTAAGTGATTTAAAAACATGAAAGCACTTTTCATCTGTGCTTTCATCTGTGTTGAAGTTGTTAATAATGGAGCAATGTGCCAGCATTACTAGACTAGCAAATAAAAGTACAAACCTTTAGAGCAGCCTTCTGTCAGTATGCTTTTAGGAAAGGAAAAGGTAAGAAAGTTGAACCCAAACATAACATTCCTCCTCTGATTTTACTCTAATCAATCAAGTGCCCTTTTGAGCTGTAACAGCAAGATGATCTGATAAACAGAAATTAAACCAAAACTTTTTGTATATTAGATCTGAGTCACAATAAAAACTGAAAGGAAATATCTTCAGAAGTGGATTTTCAAGGAGACATCATGGGATTGACTTCCACTCTTTGGGTTACTTTCATTTAAGTATGCATAAATTGCTTTCTCTTGGTATTTTGTGGATTTTTTTATTTTTTTGATTTTGATTTGTAGTGTTTGGGGATTTGGTTGTTTTTTGGGGTTTTGTCTTTTGGGGGGGTTTTTTTGTGTATGTTTTGATTTTTTTTTTTCGCTTTTGAGCGACAAGCTCTCTGGTTTGCGAATGGTAGTTTAAATCTGTTGTGATAATCTATTCCTTTTCCCTTCTCTTACATTCCCCTTCCATCCTATTTCCCCATTTTCCATCTTCATCCCCTGCGAAGGCGTGGTTGGGTGCTCAGAGCTTCTGCACTGACCGCTGAGAGTCAGAGTGTGAGACACGACTCGCTGAACCAAGGCTCATCTTCATCTCTCCTCACCTGTTGGACCAGTTGAGCAGCTGTGATGCTGACGGGGACTCCAGTAATAATTAATAACACCAGTGCAGGCAAACACAGCACTATTCTAATATTAATATGGATTTGTAGAATAAACAACTGCTAAACAGAATATGTGAATTCTCTGTACACGCAGTTTCTCTCAGGGAACAACTTTTTATTCTTGGCAGTTTCTCTCAACTGATCATTATTAAAAATCAGCATTTGTTTACAGTTTAAATTAGGGACTCAGAATGCAGGGATTTCTGATGCAATTATATAAGTATATATAGACTTATGCTCCTTTTCTTTCTTTTTTTGATCCTTTATTTAGCTTTCAAAAAGAACTTCTATTTTTACTGCTTCTCTATTGGACTCCTCATTAGTTGATGATTAAGTTAAACTAGGTTCTGGGTTTTTTAACCATTTGCAAAGTTACATGCACATTGTTTAAACTACATATAAAAGGATAACTTCTAAAAAAGAGATGTTATCAACATGTAGTAAACACACACTGTGAATAAAAGAAAATTTAAAAAAACCTCAGGTCTACTCTAAAATAGGCTTAGTAACCATTTTAATGCAAATACCTTTTCAGAAGAATTTCAAAATTAATAGGAATTGTGCTTTTTATACTTCATAGTTTCTGATTTCTATCAAGCAAAAAGATCTCATGCTTCAACGAAAGCAGTGTTTGCTCGCCTTGTAGTGCTGGGGCCTGACTGAGTGTTGAACAAAACCTTTCCTTTGTGGGTTTTTTTCCCTTCATCCCTTTGCTCTGCTGTGTAATAGAATTCTAAGACTTTGGATACTGAAAATAATAATTTTTGATCCTATAAACCCTTCTCCATTTTTTCATACACGCATGTGCACACAGTCTTCTAAGTTTGTAATATTTACACACATCTGTGGATGCTCTTTCTCATCTCAAAATCTACTGTAAAGGGAAATCATGTACTCCATGGAGACAAAATAATAGTTTTGTTTTTAAAAAACATACTTTAAATGAAAATAATTATTGATTAATTCTAATAAGGAAAATGGCTAACGTTGACCAAATCATACAGATTTGTTCCACCTTCTATGTCTTCTTGTCTTCAAAAGGATCTAGCGTTCTTTGATAATTTTTATTGATATTTTTAGGATCTGGTTTTCAGCATGACGTTTGGAAGGGAGGCTGATTACTTGTGAGTGTTCTCAAACTGATGGAGATACTTAGATGCTTTTCTAATACACCTATTAACATTGAAATGTCAGATTTAAAAAGCTTTTACATTTGATCTGGATTTAAATTGGGCATCTCTGTCCCTGCATCCTGAACATGTTCCAGAAAATGAGTTTTTAGATGTAGTCCTGAATTTGCATTAGTGAATATTGTTTTGTTTCTGTGAACTTGAGAACTCCTCTAAAGCTTTTTTTCTGGTAAAGAGAAATTAGGCCATTTTCCTTCTCCTCCTCTTTTCTCATAATACAGGAAGAAAGAACTATTTAAATAAAATGGAGTTCAGCAAATATTTAACCGACAACAGCATTTATTTTGGATTATACGTTGTTGAACTCTCCAATGCTACATGTTTTTAAGGTCTGCATCTTCAGAAAAAATAAGGAAAGGATTAGATGTTTGTATTTTAGTGGAGTGTGTGAAAGATGGGTTAAGCACCAGAGAGTATTCACTGCTCCAATGCACGAGTCAGTTTCAGCTCAAATTCATCTGGAACAGGTTTTAGGTGTGTTTTTGTTTACTCTGTAATTGTCTTTTGTGCTTTATTTTCCCCCTCCATGTTCTTCTGAAATGTCTTACTACTGGGGACTGAATTCTAGACTCAGTGGACAGCTGTTTGATCTGTGGCGATGATTGCGCTGCTTATGTTTCCTCTGTCCTCTCTCTTTGTTCTCCTAATACCTCCAATGGATTATGTGATTTCTAGAAGCTTTTAAAATATTGTGCCTGGACCCACACTTCACCTAGTAAGAAAATAAGGAAACAAACAAATAAAAACACCACCCAGAGCCCACTGTGTTCCTTAGAGAACCACAAGGGTTTTGGAGTTGAGTCAAAGGGATGATGACCAATTCATTTAAAGCCTATAAATCAGTAGAAAAACAAAGTGATAAGGAAATATAATTAAGTAAGCAGGGCCCGGCATTTGTTCTGTTTGTTTTGTATTATTTGTCTCTGGATTCAGAGTTCCAGATCAGAGGATCTACAGTTACCTTCTTTAGCCTGCTATTGGGTTGCTCATTAACTTTCATCAGATTATTTCAACATTGATCCCAGTAATCTGTATTGGAGTGAAGCACATTCTGAAGTTCTGGAAACATCAAGAGACCGAAAATCCGTGATTTCCAGTGATGGGCGGTCACTGTGGGAACTCAGCCTCCATGGTAAAAGCAGATGCCAGCTTCTCTCTGGGTTTTGGAAACCAGCTTCAGTTTCTAGCCATTAGGTCTGGTGATGCCCTTTTCTGTGTTATTGGAACACCCATAATACCCAGTGTTCTTCTGTACAGATTTAATTAGATGCTTCAGTTAAGTCAGTTGTCTGTTCTGTGAACTGTCAATCTAAGTAGAGCTCTTCAAGCATCTGCCTGTATAATGTCATCTTCTGTCATGAATTTCGAGTTGGTGGTGGTTTCTAAACCCTTTCCTACCTTTTAGTTTGTCTCTAATGGAAGCAAAATATGCCGTAGCAATGCCCCATATGCCCCTGTAATGTGGATAAAGACAGGTTGAAGAGACAGTGACTTGTATAAAGGTGGTTCTTTGACACTGTTTCATGTTTTTAAATTCCACTTCAAATTAACTTTTGCTAGTAGCAGTCAGTTCCTGTTGAGATGCTGATCCTTTAAGGTTCCTAAATGGTTTCAGACTCTAGATAGCTGATTAGACAAAATAGCATGCAGATATCTTTATATATTGCCTTTTTTTTTTTTTTATTTTCCATATGAGTGCTTAGCTGGAAGTGACTTAGAGTGAATGCAAAAGTACATGTCTGTGAATGTAGACCATATTGGAAACAGAGATTTACTGTCCCGAAGTGTAATGCTTACTCAGCCATCTGATGAGATTTGAGCACTAAACAGTTTGAGAGGGATGCATAAAGCTGTTTTATTACAAGATGCTGTTATGAATTGTAGCAGCTTTCCTTATGCTATGCTGCTGTTGCCAAACGAGTTGCATGAATGTAAGCAGTTTTATTTGTAATTACTTGCTTACATTTCCTTAGAATAGTTGGGTTATAGCTGCTTGTGATTCCTGCTCCTCCACTGGTGGCAATCCCTACATCCTGTTTAATTCAGAATGAAAAAATATCTTTTTAAAACTGTTTGGAGAAAAGCCTCTCTGGGGAATGCTGCTGCTAATATGTGAGGTGGAGTGGGGCTCAGATGTTTGTGTGTGGTAGAACCTTGTTAAAATGGATGCAGGAAGCTTGTACAGGAAAGCTCAAAAAAGCAGTTGGCTATTACTTCATAATGCAGTGAAAACTAAAGAGATTCCATTTTAGCTGAATTTGAGAAAGTCCAGAAAATAGAGAAATAAATCATATACCTAAAGAAATGTCATAGAAAATACAGTAGTTAAGACCTATACTTTTTTCCTAAACTTTAGTCAAAACCTGGATGCTACAAACTGAATTTAACATTTGAAACTGTTCTTGGCAGAGCAGTGAAAGCACTTCCTCTTGTCTTGCTTATGTGTACCTTCAATTGCTTTCGATGGTGCTGCTGAACTCTGTTTTCCTTAAGACAGTCAAGTGTGTTCCTTATGGCAATCACTACTTTCACAAAGTAAGATGTTTGAAGAAGATTGCAAGAGAAGAACAGTTTGATCATCAGTGCTGAAATGTCTCTTCAGTGTGGTTTGTCCAGAGTAGTTTTGAATATCGAGTCTTGGTCTTCTGTTGATTGCCATGCAAGATTCTCCCTCAGATTAAAAAAAAATATGCTTGGAAGATCTTACCAATATCTGTGTGTTTTATTCCTAGCATTGCTCCTTCTATCCGAGTTCTGAGCCCAGGTATGCCTTGCCAATCCTAGTATTGTTAGACAGCTTTCAACCACCTATCCATTACTCTCCAGTTCCTTCTTTCCTTATCACCTCATTTATCCACTCCTGAGTTTGGAATCTTGGTAGTTGCTGTTTGCCGTGTTTCTTCCCTTGCCATGTTTTTCCAATGTATTCATGTGTCACCTGAGCCTCACGGAAATTTTCGTGTACAGGGGGATGACACTGAGCTCTGCAGCGGAGGGGTTTTGTTTGGCACTTCCACCAGCACTTGTGGAATATAAAGACATGTCTAACATTAAGGAGATTTGAACAGCTGGCTAACATCAGCTGTATTTTTTTCCCACGATTCCATGTGAAAAACACAGAACAGCATGGGGTCAGTTTTTACCTAGAAGTGAGCCGGTTGTCTGCTGTCTGTGGAAACAAGCGGAAATTTTGATTATGAAACTGATATTCATAATCATATTTGATCATATGAAATGGTAAAGGCTCAGTTGCAGGATGACTCAGTTCAGTACAACTTTGTCTTCTCAAATACGTGAATCAACTCCATTTGTTTAAATATCAAAGTAAAAATTATCAGTATTTTAGGTTTTGCTACTTAGGCCAGAAGCACTGTTGGTCAGATAATTTAAAAAAAAAAAAAAAACAACAAAAAAACCCCATCATGTAGAACAAATTGCATAAATGTTATTCTTTCAAGCAAATGGCCACTCTGTGGTAGCTGGGCTAGAACTCTATACTCACTTTTAAAAATTACTTCCAGTAGAGTACTGTGTTTTAAGGATAGCAGTTTATGATGATATATTAAATATTATAAATAGAATAATATTTTTTCACATTATATAATTAGAGTACATAAAACCTTTTTTATAGATGGTAGTCAATTTGATTTCATAAAAATATCTGATTTTCTTTGGAAGTTTTTATGTCCCTGCGATAGGCATTTGAATGATATTGAAGAAAAGCTAAAATGGTGCTTAGTCGCAGTGGGGAATGTATTACCTTTGACTAAAATTATTTACAATATGCGAAAAGTTTACTACACAAAAAGTGATAATTTGGAGTTCATTCTTGATTAAGTAATCTTACCGAAGAGTTAGAGAGGTGGAAAGAGCAGTGTTAGTCACATAGTTTCTCCTTTTGGGGGGTTGGGGTTTGGTTTCTAGCGTGTCTGCTAAACTTGCTGCAAATATATTTTGACACTAATATTAAAGTCATTACAGCAAATAAAATTTTGTGTATGACTAGGCAACTAAGTGTATGTGCTCCTATTAAGTTCATTTCTAAATTCTTACAAAAATAAAACTTGTAAGGCATTATTACCAGTATGTGCTTCAAGCACTGAATTTATAAAGTAGATTGTTAATAATATGAGGAATGATATATCACAGCTGTAATGCCATGTCTTCCAAAGTTAATGAATACTTACAATTTTCATAATGAAAAATTAAAATAAGGTTAAAGTGGTTTATAAGACTGCCTACAGATCCAGCAGAAGTCTAATTAGAAGAAAGAACATTAAATTTGAGGGACTTGGAAAGATATATTACCTAGTTTTATATATGGACTAAAATCCTGTGCTTGTATTTAGGATTGTTCCAATGTGGACAATTCAACCAGAACACAGGACAGAAAATGAAATGTTATTTGCTCTCTGAAATCACTGTGTACATAACAGATTGTGGGTTTAGATGTCTTCAGTACTTGAGTTATGTGAGTCTCTCTTGTTGACTCAGTGCAACAATCTCTCATCTGTGTTTGCCCGTTTCTTTACCATTTCTGAAGTAAAATGAACCTTTGTGCTTGTTTTTCCTATTACCGCAGCGTAATGAAGCTTTTGTTGCTGTTCCGTGGCGGTTCTGGGGCAGCTGCCACAAAGCCACGCAAATGAGGTGCTGGTTTCACATATTAAGGTCTGTTTGAGAGAGGCCACTGCCCACAGCTGTTTGGTTTTGAGAGATGGTACCGCACAGCTGAGGCGCGCCTGGACTTTTAGAATTCACCCCCAAAGAAAACCTTGCGCTGCCACGGTGATGTTCAGCTCCAGAGCACGAGAAGCTGCTGCGCCACGCTCCGTGTTCCTGTGTCGGGCAGGGCTGGGAAGTGCGTGGCACGGCTGGAAGAGGGCAAACTGCCCTCCCTTCCCACAGGTGTTTGCCCAGGCGGGAGGCCGGGGAGGCTGACAACGTAGAAGCTGAGATGACGTTGTGATACTGCGCTTCCCTGAACTTGTTTGTGTGTTTTGTGTAATGCAGAATGACTGTAATTGAGAGTTTATTTGGAATAAGCTGCCTTTGTGCTTATCAAGTAGGTTGGCTTTGCTTTTTATGTTTATTTGTTGCGTTTGTAACTCTTATAAGCTGTTATTGCATGACAGACTCCTCCATCTTAATTTCAGTCTCTTAAATTCATCTTCTTCCTTCATTTTTTTGACAGCGTAACAATATTACACCTTGATCCCAATGTATCTATCCCACAGGGAGTTTGCTGTGTGGTGTTTTTTGTGGCCATCACTACACCAGCAGAACAGTCCTTGTTAACAAAATTCCTCTGAAGTATTGTTTTGGAGTGAATTTTTTGTTGATCTCTCTTTTCTCATTATGTCTACAGCTTGCAAAAGCATAATGGAATAGAATTTATCTAGTTTTTCTCCAGTATCTCTTTTACTCCTGAGGATTTTAGTATCCAGCTTAAGGAAATGAATATCAAAAACTCTTTCAGAACTGTGGCAACTTATCCTCTTAACCATACAGGTGTGATATTTGTAAAACAGAAATTTTGGCATTTCAAAACGTGATGGTGATCTGTAGAATAAGAAGGCAAAGGAAGCACTTGGAATAAATACAGTAACTTGACAGAATAAAGAAACCAGAAATTATGAGGTGATTTTTACAGTTGTAACATTGTGGTTTAAAATATATAATTATACAAATGTTTTATTGTTTAATAGCACTGATTCAGTTATTGAATCTACAGTATCCATTTGCTCACCTGTGGAGTAGTGGTTGGGAGAACGGGTTTGATTTAGGTTCAATTTTTTTCCCCTGAAAATTATGATTTTCCTATCATATTATGGTATTGAATGCTATTCTATGAATATTTTTATTACTCCAGCATCTTGGGTTTTGTATCCTCGTTGTTTAAGCTATAGTTGGAGCAGGTGAAGTTGATAATGCTTTTCATAGAATGGTTTGGGTTGGAGGGGTCATAAAAACCATCTTGTCCAAGCCCCCTGCCATGGGCAGGGACACCTTCCACCAGACCAGGTTGCTCAGACTCCCATCCAACCTGGCCTTGGAAATTTCCATGGGAGGGAACCACAGCTTCTCTGGGCAACCTTTCTATTTAGATAAAAAGAGGGAGTGACCATTTCAGATAGTAGAGAAAATACAGTTCTTAGTGTATTTGTGAGGCGTGCGAAAGACTTGTTTACTTGTGTTTGCACCAGGGATCTGCAAACAAATAAATGGCTCAGACTGATAGAGATTTACCTCAGGTTCTCCTCAGGTGATGGAAATAATGTGCTGCAAGAGAGGAGCAACGGTCGCATATCAAAAAATGCTGTTTCAGAAATGCACAGTAAATTTCCACAAACGATTGAATAAATTAAGCCCCTGGACACGTTTATGGTACTGTTTTCAAAACAGGAATTAAAATCTATGTCTCTGGAGGTCGTATGACTACTTCGCAAGGAAACAGACTCAAAGTTATTGGTAGTGTCAGTGAATACCAAATATGCTTTTCTTAAAACAAGATGTATTGTACCTCCTATGTTTACTACGTTAAGTCCAGCAGTATAATTTACTTAATGCTCTGCAATATCCCTGAAAAAAAAAAGCCAGATTGTTTGGCTTAAATTAATCTTGTTCATGTGTAATAAGATGACTAAAGTAAGTACTTCATTTATTGTTTGCTCTTGTAAGAGAACGTCTTACAGAAAGGGTGCATCTCAAAGGCCTTTATCACTTCAGCTTTCAAGACAGGGGGTGAATTTGGGCTAAATTTCTGCACAAACTCTACCTTCCTACAGCCTTTTTACTGAAAGGTATTTTTCAGTTGTCAGCAGCTCCAAGCACAGAGTTCTGTGGTTTGGTTCTGCACTTGGTCTTTGGCAGCCACAAACCTCCCTGTGAAAGAACCAAAGGAAATCTTTTAGCAGAGTGAGCAGCTAAAGGAAGAAGTAGACCCTGTTGCATAAGAGGGCAAACTGTGATTTCTTATCATTTAACTTCCTCCTGTTCCACTTAAAAACATTTTTTTATGGACTATCTTAAATTTCTTATGACTCCAGGTTGTAAATTAACATACGGCATAATCTGAAATGCAGATGAGGGGAGAGAGGGCACTTGTGGAAAGTGGCTTCTTGTCTTACTGTCAAGGAGACTGTTATGCTTGAAGTTTTATATTTCTGCTGAAATCCACAGATATTTTTGGATATGCAGGTGGTAGAGTGTGTCTGTCAAATTTTCTATTTTTTTTTTTTCTCTCTCAATGAATTCTTTGCAAGAACCTTGGCAAAATATTTTGAATGCATTTGTGTTTTTTTTTCTTTTTTCTTCCTCTATATTCACTATTCAATTACATCATTTTTTCTCATTTTCTTATCTCAGTGGTCCTTTCTTAAAGACCTCTAACCTGTGCAGAATGATACTGGTAAATAAAGGCTTGTAAAATCACAGAAAAAAAAATCTAGTGCATTTAATAGAAGTGACAGTATCTTCCCTGTTGAGAAGGCAAAGTAAATTTTGAGATATGAGGATTGACATGGAAGAGAGTTACCAAGATAAAGAGAAGATGAACAAGGCTGGTCAGAAACAGTGCTGAAAGAGGTTAAAGAAACAAAGGTGTCACTGTGGGCTTTGGGGTGCTAACTCTGGGCAGAAGCAGCAAGAAGCGAAAGCATTAGCAGAACTTTTGGAACGAGCTCTTATCTAAATTAATAAAATACTGAGATACAAAAAAACCGGGTACCGAGGTACCTGAGTTTAATGGAGGCAGAGGGTGTGTGGTGCTTTACTCATTGCACTTCTCAAGCTCAGGCCGTGCTGAACACGCCAGGCAGTGTTTGCACAGCCCTGGATGGATTTGGAATGGTGTCTGTGGTATCATCTTTCGCCACCTAAATTTCCTTTTTTCCCCCCAGTCCGTGTTTGTCATGTGTGTGACTGAACTCCGAGACTGGAGCTTGAAGTGCTATGCTGATGCAGGGCCTACTGCCTATTTTAATTCTTTTTCCTTCTAATAATTAACACTAAATAATTAATAGCCACGGTATGTCTGAGTTCTCAGTATAAAGCTGTCACTTTATTTTTTAGCATTCTCATTATGACATCATTAGCGCTTGGTTACAATGATTTTGGGTCTGTTTGGCCACCACTACTTCCCAGGGATTTGAATTCTCTTCTCATTTTACAGATCTCTTGTGTTGGGGCTGTGTTAAAGCTAATGTCATTTTCCTAATGGGAAGGGAAATTTCATGTCAGCAGGACAAGCATGTGCTGAGCTTGGCTTTATTTCTTCCATAAGAATGTAGTATTTTATTCTTCTAGATTGTGTCAAATATATACATATCATAGTTTTATGCATTTAGTTGCAGTTTCTATTTATTTTATATATTCATCATTCGTACCTTCAGAAAGCAAATGTTACTGTATTTTCTGACAATGAGCATTAATTTACTGAGAAAATAAATTTTACTTTCAGAGCTTTTCGATTAGAAAGGAAGAAAAGCAAACTGATTATTATGAACTATAAAATTATTCAGCACTGAATACCAGTAGATAATCCAGGGCACTTTAAGATGCAATTCTTTTTTCATCTATTTAACAGGCCTCTAAATAATAATGAGCTGTCTTGATGTGCATGTTAATTTCTGGTGAAAAGTGGTAAATGAGGAGTTACCCGAGATTTAAGGTCTAAGAAAAACAACTTGAAATGCCTCTACTTCATCTTTTATGTAGCTAAAAATTATATAAAATGGAAGAAGACAGAGGTGAAATGCTTACAAATGAAAAATGTATAGATTTTAAGTAATTCATAGTGGTTTTTTTTCCTGAAGGGAACAAAAGCTAAGATTATATATGTCATTCTGATGTACCAAATCCTATTTAAATAATTGAGATGTTTGGATTTTGTTATTTTTTTGTCTTACTCTAACTCACATATTACGCCAGTGGATAAATTATGTTGGTTCATTCCCATTTTACAGACAAAGTGCATGAGAAAAAAGATTAAGTGAGTTGCTCAGGGGCATGAATAACATTGTGAGCTGAAAAAGGCAAAAAAAATCTTTGCACTTAGATTAGTAATTTATTTTTATTTATATTAGCTAATATTTGTACTGTTGGTTTTTTCCTTCCCTTTCTGTTGTCTGTGTAGCATGTATTCTTAACTAATCAGAAATAATTTTGCAAGCTTCTCTGATTAGTGAAACTTCAAGCCATCCATCACAAGGGAGAGTTCCACTTCAGTTAATTCCATGTGTCTTGTTTTCATCTAATTTTCTGGTGTTTCTGGAAGATACATATTGCCTTTATCCATCACAAAAATGTAATAATAATTTAGAAAAATAAAGATTAGAGCGCTTCATTTGTTGTTACAAAATAGAATTTAAAAATATGAAGGTGAAGTCAAAGGCGTGCTTTTGCTGGATTTTATTAACATAGGAATTACTCCTATTCAAGCGGTTTTATTAATATAATTTATTTAATAAAGATGTCTGAAACTACTGGATTGGGGAGAACAAAAGACAGTCAAAGAAACAGGAAAGGTTGGCATCAAGAGAGACAATATTGGAGGCTCAGTGAGGGCTCTCACACCTTAGATATGAGTTGTGAAATAAATGGGAGAAAGGAAGAAGTGGAAAAATGAGCTGAATTTGCACAAATTTTCGGGAGTGAGTCATCTAACTCTGAGTGTGAATAACATCTGAGAAGTCAGTGATACCCATGTCTTTCGTTGTGAATCCAGGTTTATTATCTCCCTGGGGTGACTCCTAGGAAATGTCAATAGTACTTGACTGAGCACGTTTGGAGACTTTGCCTTGTTGGCTAAACCCGCAATTCGCTGTGGAGGATCTTTTCCAGAGACAGACTTTTTTATTGATTCTCTGAGTGTTACTCTGAAAATTGACCACAGTCTTCATGACAGTGGTACTCTCCTACTTGGAGTGTCCTGTGGTGCCCAGAGATCTAATAATAAATCAGTTTTCCATCGGGAGAAGGCCACAGGTGAAGTGCAGCCCCTGAGCGGTGCATGGATCTCCTTGTTTCATGAGGAAAAAGAGACCATGTTTGCCATGGCATGGATACGGCCCCCTTCACTGGGAAGGTCTAGCACAAGATTTTCAGCCACTCTTGGTCTGTATCAGAGGAATTTTTGTTGTAATAGTCAATGAGTTCCTTCATGGTTCAAGTGCACAAGAAAAATTGTGTTGGGCGTGTGCTGTTGTGGTCACTTGGTTCTTTCTAATACTGTTATTGATAACAACTTAGATTGCTTGTACCAGTATAATTTGCAGTCCCACGAGCAATTTTTGTAGTGTTTAGCAAAAAAATGAACCAGCTAAGTCTTCTAGATGGGTTTATTCAGATTATGCTATCCTTCTAAGCACTGTAAATCTTTCATTGCATTAATTGAAAAACCTGAAACAAGATGATCTTATGGTTTTCTGAGATGCAGGGTGCATCTCCCTGTCAAAAATAAACATTCCTTTTGGAAAACTGGAGCCAACCTTGATTTGAAAGTGAAAATACAAGGTTTGAGTTTGTTGTTGTCCTTTGGTCAATAATCCTTCTCTCTTCTGATCTCTAACATGAAGGGTAATGGTAGGAATCTCTTCTCTGTGTGGCACTTCAGTATATTCATAAGCACGATTTAGTTTAAATATGGGCTAAATATGCATGTATGGATTGTATGTGTGGTGGCCAGCCTGATCTGTCTGTGCAGAGGAGTTTCCTTATCCATCCATTTATATTGAGAAAGCAAGAAAATGTGAGTTATCCTCAGGTAACTTTTCAGCACAGGATAAAGTCTTCAGAATTCATGGAACTTTAGAAAAAATGCATGCAAGAAGTATTTTAAAATCCAGGTAATTTGAAATGCTCATGGTTAAACAAAACAACTCTATTCATACACAATCAGATTAATTTAAAAATATGTTCGTAAAACTGGAAACATTTTACATGGAGACAGTGCTTGTAATTATCAGTATCACCAAGAAAATTAAATGAAGACACCGAGGAAACAAAGAATCATATGGGTTTAAAATAGTAGTTAAACTGCATTAATTCACCTTATGGACACTCTTATTCTTTATTTTAGTGACCTTACTTCAGTTTCTTAGTGGATTTTTGGAAGCCATTTCATCTAAGTAAAGATACTACGTTTCTAAAAATCGGCATTTGTAGAGATATACTTAGTAGTTTAATCTTCACTTTTTAACTTTCTGGGGTTTGTGCAGTTAAACTCTAACCCAGACACAAACACAGGTAATTCAGGTTTATAAAGATCCTGGTTGTCAAGCCTTACAAGGCAGCAATTCCCTGCACACGTCCCAAGAGAAGTCAGGCTCCCATTCCCATGTAACAGTTGTGGCTGCAAATGATGTTCAGCTAAAGAACTGATCTGGTGTCCCAGGATGGGGGCAAATATTCCTTCAGGCACTTGCAAATAATCATGAATTATGTTCTGAGTAACTAAATGTCCAATATGTAATCACCTTAATAGCAGTGCTCTATGAAGGGTATATGTTCAGACACATTTTATGTGACATTTGACAATGATTTTTTTTTTTCTTCTATGCAGAATATATATAACAAAACCAAGAAATCTAAGCCAACTTCTTTGTCATGCTCATTGCATTGTAATTTACCATTATTTTCTCTTCTAGCCTGAAAACAAAGCTTGTTACTCTTTCAGTTTGGAGGTGCCATTAACAAATTTAGGTCCAAGGGCCTCTGCCTCTTTTCGATTCCTGTACGTGAAGCAGAAGGAATCAAGGCACAACTGATCCAGTCCTACATCACTTAGGACTTGTGTGTAATACAGTTGTAGGTTCACAGCAGCCATTAGCTTGTTCTTCCCTTCCTTCCCACAGGAAACTGTGTCCCAGGGAAGGTCAGGCTGTGGTAGGAGGGTGTTGTGGTGAATGAACCAACCAGGGGGCCACAGAGCCCAAAAACAGAGGTTTGGTGGGCTGGTACCAAGGAGTGAAACCCCATTCTGTGAAGATGGCTTCTGCCTTTGAATTCCTAGGATTCCTGAGGGGCGGTTCANCGGTTCGGTCCACAGTTGACAGACACCCCTTGTGTCCCTTAAGGAAAGGTAACCAGATCTGTCTCACCTTTCTCCTATTCCTATAGGTCCCTGCTATGCCATCCCGCCCCCTTCCCTGTATCCCTTTAAAAAGCCCCTCAGTCTCTTCTCTTGTCCTCTTCGTTTCCGGTCCCCTTCAAGGGAGCTTCTACAGTAAACCCTTGGAACATCAGTTGAAGGGCCTCCTTTGCTCATTTATTTCTGGCCACGCCTGGGCTATCCACAAGCCCCAGGCACGCTGGGCTCCGTGCCCTCCACCGCACGGGCTGGGGGCTGGCAAGCGAGGCACCGAGGTGCCCTGGGGCGTTCTCCCTTTGTGTGGGACACACCTGGACCAAGCTGCGCCCCCCAGCCCGGCCAGCGTGCCAGTGTATTAATATAGGAGGGTGCAGAAGTCAAGTTTATGGTTTAATACTGACCTCCCTCCCTTTTCTGTCTTGAACCATCCCCTTCATGATATGGGGTATCATATAAGGGCTCTGTTGTGGCTCATTTTTTATGTTTCTGCTGAACAGGACCAAGAGACTGGAATTATGTGGCTACTTTTTTTCCAGCATTTCTTATCCTGGAATTGTGTTCTCCTTGTGTTTACAATTTTCTGATGCACAGGGCAAGGGCTGTTTCAGCCCTGATGAATGTGATGTAGCTGTTCATAAAGTGACTCTTTCTACACCATGCAGCCTTTTAAATGCATGCATAATGTTCTACTGGTTCGGAATTCAGCCTAAACGTGACCTTTGAGTAAATGGTTCATCTGAGTAAAAATTAATCTCATGGATATTTTTTCATACCAGGGTTTCTTTTAATTCTAAAGCAGGAGGGAAGGTTTACACAGTGCTTGGTAACTTTCCTCCCCCACTTGAGAGGATTCCAGGTTAAGTGGGAAGGGAGCCAACTCCCAGTTTCACGTCCTTGCAATTTCAGCTGGACTGTTCCTGTCAGGTTAGAGCAGATATTGTCATACGTAAATGGATTCAAATCAAATAGAAATTACTTTAGATTATTTTTATATGAGTGTAATTCACAAAGCTGAGTCCCTATAAAATCCTATTAAATTCTGAAGTCTTTTTTTTTTTACATGTAGTGATACATAGAGCATTACAAGCCTTCATTTTTTTTTTTATAATGGGAAAATGTTTGGGGAGATAAAACCATAAGCTGTAACTGATCAAACGCTAGTAGATGAGGATTTTGTTTCCTGGTTGATTCACCTCCCTTTCCTTTTTTTAGGCTTGAGAAATCACTTAGAGGTGGCTTGAGAGTAGAATATGGCTCATTGATAGGGAGAGTTTCATGGAATTTATGGTGGGAAACTGAAAATGTGCTTCAACGAGTGATGAAAAACAAGGGGAGTAAGGAGAGGAGACTGAGGTGTGGGAGCAGATGTGTTTTTACTTGGGTCCATCCAAGCGTTAATAAGCTCAGATTTGAGTCCTACTGGACTTCAATTAATAGCCCTCTGCTGGGAAACATGGACTCTCTAAACCAGTGGTTAGGAATTCCAAAGAAAAAAAGCTAATCTGACAAGTATTATCTCTACAGGCATACAGAGAAATAAATGCTTTGTGGTAAGAAATACACCGTAACTGATCTGTGACCTTCCTGGCTAAAGCAACAGCCTAGGGAGGTTATTTTTGACTCTCAAAATGAGTGCTGTACTGTCATTGCTGCTTACTGTGCTGCAGCTCACCAGGCTTGTGTCCTAATGTAATCTTACCTATAGAAGAAATGGAGTAAGCTATTCTTGAAATTAGCTTCATGGAATAAAGCAGATGCCGTGATCTGGAATTGCAGTGTTACTAGGGTTTACCTATACTAGGAAAAAAATCAGAATACTTGGTAATTTCATCTTGGTGAAATCTCTGCCACTGAGGCTTGACTAGTAAACACATAATACTTTATTTTTTGTAACTGAAGATGGTGTTCTGCTTGCCTGGCTTTACAGCTAAAGTAAGGCAGGACTCTGGTTAGGCTATATTGACTGTAACTGTATCATGCAAATGAGATGAGGGAAATTTATCCCTATATGCTTATTTTTTTACAATACCTTTAAAATTCTTTTAAGAGGAGCAAAGATTGAATTTATTCTATTAAGAAATTGTGTGGTGTATTTTCTCTTTGTGCTTTCTTTTTGCAGAGTATTTTCCCTGTGCTTTTTCATATTTAGAACATGTCTGAGTTGGAAATGGAAGCCTAAAGGTTTTTCTGACAAATTGCTGAGGTCTATTAATTTGTATGGTTCGTTTGTGCTCTCCATAGTCAAGCTGAATTTTCTGGTGCATACTTTGGTTGTGTAGGAAATGCAGTTCTATTCTAAAGTGATATCTAGGTCCTGTAATATTTTTTTCTATCAGTGTCAATGTATTTGGAAGACTGAGTCCCTGTAAGGTTGAAAAGAGTCACTTCAGGAAATAAAAATAAATTGTATGTGAGGAGTTTGTGAAGAGAAGCTTCAGTGGCTGGTGAAGGCTCTTACAGGAGTACTGAGGGGAGGAGAGGAGCTGTTTAATGCCAACTCTTCCTGTAGCCTGTCAATTTATTCATGCAGTGGACCTTGCAAGCCCAATCCACAGATGCTATTTTCTGCTCCTTACTGAATAAAACTCGGTGCTGGGTCCTGAGTGTAAAGATTAATTAGTCAGTGAGTGTTAAAGGTCTGTTAAAGCCATTATGGCGTATGTCCACAGAGACAAATAGGGGCTATAAAACACTGTGTTCGAAACCTAATTTTACATGTGTATTTTTCATTAATAATAATGATGGTAGTAATAATTATGGTCTTTTCATTCTGAAAGCTCTCCAAGGACTAAATGCATAGTGCAGTGCATACTGTGTAGGAAGGATCATGCTTTCCATCACTGAAATGCAGGCTGTCAGAAGGCAGCCTTCAAGTGATGTGGAGCTCAGGCTGTTGTTGGCCATTGCTCAGACAGCTGTGCAGTGCTGCTCCTCCAAGGAGCTTCTTGTGTCCAAAACTAATTGTTTCCTGAGCTGAGGCTACTAGAGTATGTGTGTCACTGTTGAAAATGGCAATTCTAGAAATATATATAGATATCTGTGTTTTACTTTTTCTTTTTTCAGTTTGACTTCAAAAACATATCCTTCCATTTGGTTGCCAGCTTTCAAATAAGCTTGGACTTACAACATTGTTGAGTGTTTGACTTTTTATCAGAAATTTTTAGCTAAGTTAATAATTTTTAGCAATTGGCATAAATGGGAAGAATTTGTTTGTAAATATAAGCATATGCATGAGTTGAAAATATTTTTGCTCATTTCCTTCGACTAAGCCGCAACCATTCTGTGTGCACTGAAAATGAATGTCAGCATTACCAGCACCTTCAAAAGTGAAATACTCCCCTTTGCATATTTTGCAGAGTTCAGTGGGGTTTAGTGGCATTTTTTGTGTATATTTTTGGTTTTTGGAACCAAAGCTTAAGGCAACTGAGATGAGTGAACTAGCAGACAGGGCCTATCTCTTACACTTACAACTGTTCCAGCACTCAAAGCTAGAATTGATTACAATACTTGTAAAGGTATTCATTCTTTTTGCAGAATGAGACTTAAGCAGGGAATGAAGCCGTTATAGATGTTCCCAAAATTTGGGTTTGTCTACCCCGCTGTGTCCAGCTGTGGGGTATTTGTTTGATTGACACAACCCTAATTTACAAAACTGGCTATATATATTCTCTATAAGGGTTACGAATGGAGAAAATTGTCAACATGATTGGAAGGGAGCTTCCTGTTCTAGTCTGGACATTTGCTTCCTACAGTGTTTCCATCACAGTCCCATGCTTGGATCAGAAAATGCCAAATCAGAAATACAGAAGGAAAAAAGATGGCATTTTTCATGTAAAAGCAATGGACTGTCGGGTCAGATTCCCATTGTTTTTGTCAGAATGCTTTTCAGACTCCTTGTTACACACTGCCATCTTAGACACTTTTAAATATTTGTTGGTTCTGTCCAGCAATGGAGGGAAGAACTTGCATTCAGCAGTGTATGCAAAAGTGTGCTGGGGTTTCTTCCTCTCTTTGAGGTTGTCTAACGCCTGCAGTGTTTAAGGGAAGCCTTGCTCCTTTAGGAGAACAGTAAGCCATTGTTTCAGCTGTTTTGTTGATGTCAAACCTGGGAAGCACAGAAAAGAAATGCAAAGATGTTGATTCCTTGAACAAGCTTCCAGCACAAAGATGACTGAATAAAAATGGATAGAGATGATGATTGGTTTAGTGTCTATGTTACCTGAAACTATGGTGCAGCAAGGAAAGGTTATTCTTGGAAAGAAGTTGAAGAGGGAAAAAGAGACAACTACTTAGTGGCCTTTGCCAGATTTCTAACTGCAATTGATATATAACCAGTTATGTTTTGGAACCTCCATGGACAGTCGTTCTAGAGGCTTCAAGAATTTAGCACTCCCGCCAAAGAAACTGAATTAATCACTCACTTTAGCACTGTATTTATATTAGCCAGTGAATGAATGAAGTCAAAGGGCTGATAGATCTAGTGAGCAAAGCACTTGCTTTTCAGCTTATCAGGTCAAGCAGCAATTGCAGATCTCCAAGGAGCTCTTATCCCAGAGACAACTTGGTTTCAGTGTGCAGAAGTGACTGACAGAGCCAAGGGTGTGACTGGCAGCTGTGCTTTTCACCTCATCAGAATACCTAATGCTGCCTGAAGCCCTATCCAAATATTTCACATCTTGTAATGAAAGCTCAGTAGCTGTAGTGTAATCTCTTAAAATAACACTAGTTTATAGCTACACGCTTTATTCTAAGATAGTTATCATCAAAAAAAGTATTTATGTTAGGCTCTAGTTCATTTTTGAAGTAATTTTACTCATATGTGTAATATTGATTGTGTAGGAATTGTGAGGGCTGCAGAAGGTCATGTGAAGACTGAGTAATTCAGAATATTTCAGATGCCTTATTTCCCTTTCATTTGGCAATCCATCAGCACTACACTGGAATAATGCATGTGTTAAAATTAATACTTGGGTGTGACAGATTTTTCAGATATGTGCCAAGGTACATAGTTAGTTCTGTGTATGGTTATGATTCTTTACAAACATTCAAAATAGTTACAAACAGTTGCAATTTGGGCAAAAATTTGTAATTTAGGTAGGGCAGTCCATCATCAAAAATTGCAAAATGAGAGAATGCCTGTTTATAGTCATAAGCTTTGATTTAGTTCTGGTCTTTTTCAAGCACTTGGCCATTTTGCTCAGTATTTGTTGCAGTTCATGTTTTTGTATTTTGATGTAAATCTTTATTGCTTACCAGTGATTAGAGAAGCCAGTGCAGACCATTAAAATGTCTGGGAAGGAAGAGTGCTGGCAATACAGCAGGGTCAAAATGTGTTTGCAATTTGCAAACAACGAGTAACAACAGTAAAAGTTTTTAACAAGAAATGTGTCAGAGGGAAAAATAATGTCTGAGTAATCTCAGTGACTGAGGACTGAGGAGAGGCAGCAATGTTCTTTGTAGATGGAGGGCAATACCACATTGTGGGTTTTTCATCATCTTAAGCTTCTAAATCTCCCTTTCAGCCTTTTGCTGCAAAATTAGACTTTAATGTTTCATTATTTACATGTAATATGAATTCAGTTCTCTTAATATTTAGTCTTCTCTCAATTTCATTGTTTTACTGGGTGCTTTTTATAGATATTAAGCTTTCATTTTTATTGGCAAAATAAAAAAAAGTTAAAATTGAGTGCATTTTGAACTCCACAAATTAAGCTAATTTTTTACTGTTGCCTTTTAAATCTTAATGATGTATGTATTATTGTATAAATCATCTGAATGGCTCATGTATAACACTCGTAATAGCACTACCACTAACAAAAGAAAGCCAGGTTGTGAGTGGTGGATCTTGTATACTTTATGTATGATTATTTCATAGGGAGTAGAGACTAACAAAAGGCAGTAACAATGTATAATTTAATGCATACAGCATGGCTAGCAAATAAAGTGCCAGAAGTTGCATCTTAATTTAGGCAGATATTTTCTGGATTCCTTCTAAAAACCTCCACAAATACTACAAATGCAGGTTGTGAATATAACATTGTAGGGTAGCAATTTATTGCACTATAATTTTGTTTATGGCACTGCCGATCAGCAGTTTCACTGTGGTGGCTTAAAGCTCGACTTTTATTGGAATAGACATTTTGTGGAATAGCAATGACCAACAATTACATAGTTTTTGTCATTTTCATATAAGTATCATTTATTAACAGCAATATCCAAATTAGCATTTCAGAGCTTTTTCAGGCTAGATGGTTTTAACTGCTCCTTCTCACATCAAAGTCTTAATTTCCTTCACAGCACAGACCTGTGAACTGTAGGAAATGACTGTGGGGGTCTGTACCTGATAAATCTGCCTTCTAATGAGGGTCGGAGCAATGTGGAATTCCCTGGGTGGGAGCATCCCTGGCAGCCCCCAGGGCTGGGCAGGAGGGGGCTGTGCCACCGGGCACGAGGGGCACTTCTGCTGGAGCTCCTGGTGCCAGTACCCCAGGGAGGGGCCAGGCTCCGAGGTGGAGAAGCCAAAGCCAAAAGGGCTCACCTGTTCCTCCTGAAGCTCCGCTGGGCTCCGAGGTGGAGAAGCCAAAGCCAAAAGGGCTCACCTGTTCCTCCTGAAGCTCCACCAGGAAACAGCTGTTCCTGCCTGGTGGGGATGGAGCTGCTGCTGCCCAGGCTCCCAGAGGGGCCCTGGGGATGGGCACAGGCCAGAGCCCAGCTCAGCACGAGCCCTCGTGGCTCTGGGAGCTCTCCTTTGTGGTCCTGTGTTACCGTGTCCGTGATAATGAGATAAAGTGGACATCTGGCATTTGGCCTCCTTTAACAGGGTTAGGTGCTGGGGCCTGTTCGTGGCTTTGGAGTCAATCTTTGACACATGTCACAGTTGTTAAGGTAGGTATTAATACAAAATAATACGTTTGTGTGGCGTTCAACTTTCCTGTAGCTGTCTATCAGAAAGTTCTGAAGTGGATTTCTTTAAAGACTCCCCGTCTCCTGAGGAAAAGGGGATAAGGCAGTGTGTCCCTGGACAGGATCTATGACTCATTATGTCAATCAAATTCCACTTCAGAGGGGAATAAAGAGATTTGTATCTCAAAGCTGTGCATAACGACTTCTTGGCTTTTCATTTCATATTTATGAGCGGTTTACTTTGAAGTGTTTATCAGGCAATACGCAGAAACATGAGAGAGCATTGCCTGAAACCATGTTCAAGTGTCTAATCTGTTAAATGCTTGCTGAGCAGGCTAGTTCATCAGTGCATGCAATGCAAAAAAAGAGAGGAAAAAAATAAACTTTCTGGGGTTTTGAAGCAGAATCTTTATATTAACAATATAAAAAGGATTAATAATGCCAAGCATTTTGAAATAAATGTAATATAGGAAACTTACAAAAGTTGGTTATGTTCTGTGTTAAGTAGATAAATAGTTCTTTGCTTGAAAGGAACCTTGACAGTACTTAATACCAAAACTATACAGTGCCACATCTGCTCTTGAGATGGGAGTACACAGTATCCACAAGATTCTCACTGCTAATTTTGAAGGCTTGAGGCATTCATAAGAGCAGGCTGGCGTAGGTTTCTTCTTCCCCTCGAAAAAGGGCATTTCCTGATAACAGGAATGTTAAAAGCTGGTTAAAAAAAAGCAGTGGCATTAGCCTGCAATGGAAACAAATTTTGAGCAGTATTACCCATATGCTGTGTGCTGTGCCTGCAGTGGGACTCTGAAGAGGCAAGTATTGTCAAAGAGGTCAAAAATTAAACCCCATAATTTTAGGTAAAATGGAAACAAAACATTTTCCTATAGCTCCAGTAGGTTAGTTAGAAGAGACCATATGCCTCGTGGTGCTTGTTCCAGTTTCCTGTTCACCAATTTTCTGCTACCAGTGGTCTCAAGTCAGGCTTTAGTAATTCTGGCTGGGTGTGAGTGGTCCAGGCAGCCCTGGGGGTGGAGGCACAGGCACTGCAGCCCCAGCCTGCAGACCCCCCGGCAGTTGTGATGTGCACGTGGGCAGGGCAGTGTTTACCTGGGTGAGCCTATGCGCGTTATCCTGCATTTAATTTGGAGAGCAACTTCACTTCCAAGCTCCTTTTCAAACATGTTCTTATATATAAGTAATATTAAGAAGGATCAACAGGAATATCATTAGTTCAGTGCTTGATTTTACCAAAAATGCTTTAAGCAAAAGAAGTATCCTTTCCTCCTGCAGAGAACATATTTGACTTTGAATGACTCGATTTGTGGTTTCCTGCTTAAAGTTATCCCTAAAATAATTTAGAGGACCACAGCTCATTTCAACTGTACACTTCTGATTATTTTAGCTATGGATTTCTGCTCTGACTTTCCCAGTCAGGAATCCTTGGAAACTTTTGGATTGTTCACTCTTTTGGATTGAGGCTCCTCGGGCTTTCCTGTTCAAGGATGAAATGGCTCTCTCCTTGATTCTGTATCCATGCACATTGTTCACCAAATGCCCAGTTTCAAATGAACAAACAAACAAACAAACAAAAAAAACAGTGCAAGAAAAGACCCCAAAGCCCTATAAAACTTATTCTGGGTTTAGTTCCCATAACAAAACTAAGTTGTAGAAGAATTTAAATCCAGGGGTAGTTTTGTGACACGTATGCCTGTTCTCTGTTCTGAAGTCTTTAAAGAGATAACAAAAAAGAAAATAGAACAAGCAAATGCCTTTGAGAACCACAAATCTGAAATTTAAATAGAGGTGCTGGCAAGCTTTAATATGCTTAGCTGAATCAGAGTTCATCAGTGTGAAAGTGATGGATAAATCTGTGAGTATCCAGAGCCTGTCATGGTGGCGTAAGCCACCTGAAGCCACCGGCCAGCTCAGCTCATGAGCCCTCTCACAGTGGTAATTAAGAACACAATTTTTTCTGATAAGACAGTGACTGCAAGGCCACAGGCAAGAGACGTCCAACAGTACTAGGGTGCTGCTGTCAGTATTCACGGGTGAAGAGTCTGGGAGCAGAATGGACAAGCTCTCATCCAAGGCATCCTGTAAGCAGCAGAGAGGAGAGGGGTTTTTCCCATCCCTGTTCTCCGGTGCTGTCCTTACATACTCCATACTCCCTTTCAAAGAAACCCTGGGTTTAGTTTCAGAACCGCCTGTGACTCCCATGTAACCAAAAGGGAATTACATGAACTAGCTTCTTTGCAAAGTGTTGGTAGGCTAAAAAGTGTGAACTAGTGGGAGGATTAATGAATAATCCAATCTAATCTCCCTCTTGTTAAATCCAAAGAGTTCTATAATTGGAGTCTGCAAACTCAAAAATAATAATGATGATGATGATAAATAAAAATAATAATGTAATCGTATGATGCCTAGGCATACTTGACCTTTATCAGTGAGATGTGAATTTATCATTTCACCTGATCTGCAAGGCACTTATGAAGCAAGTAAAGGCACTTAGCAATTGAGATGACGTCTGTGTTAAAAATAGTCAGATAACACAGCCTGCACAGTAACTCTCTTTCAAACCAACTGAATTTTGGTCTGATTTTGTAGTATTTGCTGTATTCTCTCTTAAAAATAATGCCTCACAAAAATTTTGGGATTAGGCTGAAATTTTTTTAATGCAGAACTAAGCGACAGACAAGTGCAGTATTTTTTAAATTACAACTGGTTCTTGTGTAGGATATTTGATCTAGTGGGGGGAAAACCATTCTTTTTAAAGTCAGTTTGTGAAAATCAGGGTCAACATTTTCCCATACATAAAAGATTATTTGACAGAATCGTTATTCTAATTGAAGTATCTTGATAATTCCTCTTCAGAGGATCGCACACTGCCGCCTGTTAAACTGAATGCAAAGTGATGGTAGGAGCTTGACTCACTCCTTGGCACACTTGCATGTCCCTCTATTATTAACCAATAAAGTCAGTGCTGGCAGTCCTTCAAATCTTAGACAAAAGTAGGAGGGATGGACAACAGAAGTGCAACAACTGGCCCTATTGTTCCAATGGGGTTTTATAGAGCAAAGATGTCGTTTTGAACAGCAGAAAGTTTGAATAAACAGAATCTATAACCTGTTTATTGGCACATAACACAAATCTTCTCTGTTCACCGAGGAAAGGGAAAGTAGTCTAAATTAAAACACTGCTACTGAAATTCTGAACCACTGGAACAGAGAACGGTGTGGATGAAATAGAGAAACAGGTTGCATTAAGCAAGGGGAGTTGTGGTGCTGAGGTGGGAAGAGAACCTTGGAACAGCCCGTGCCTGCCAGCAGCGCTGCCGAGCGCAGCAGGCTGGAATCACGGTGTTCAGCGTGGGTGCACAGGGACCAGGAAAGCAAAATCACAACAGCAGCGCCCTGTGACGGCCTGGAAAACACCACAGGGTAGGGAAGGGAAGGAGGTGCGTGGGACGAGGTCATGACCAGGGAGCTCCAGCAATGGAGCTGGTGGCTGTGCAGGGCTGTCGCTGTCGCCCCGCAGCCGCTGGATGTCCCAGCAGGGCACAGCACTGCCTTTCTGGCCTTGGCATTGGATGTGCAGCGTGCAAACAACAGTCACTGGTACAACCCCAGAAAGCCTGTACTAGGGTGTGTATTTCACCTGTAGTGAAGCTCAGCACCAGCAGTCGTCTGGATTGGTGCCAGCTGATCCATTCATAATACCACAACTGACTGGCTGATGGAAATAACTAATTATTTAGCTAGGATTAAAAGTGAAAAGCTGAAGGCAGTTTATAATTCAGTCAAATAAATACAGATGTTTCCTGATCTTCTCATATAATGAAGGCAATTGGTGAATAAAGAAAATGTGGTTGTTTGTAGGTAAACTTCTCAGAGAGCTTCATCAGTTTCCCTTGATACCTGATTATAAGATATTTATCTTTTACTCCAAAATTATCATGCTCAAATGATTTTAGTTTCATTATTCTCTAGGTTTGGCATGAAGTTTATGTGGATTTTTTTATGTGACTTTTTCAATTGATGTGGTTCTCTGTTTAAAATGTTTGATTTTTTTGGGAAGCTCTTCATTTTAGGTGAATTATTTTCTCAATCCTCAAAGTCATTCATATTGGTCTACTGATGGTGCTCCTAGTAGGATTAGAAATGCAGAGTTAAAGGCTGGCATCTCTGGCATTTCTAAAACCCTTTAGAAGCAACATCATTCAGAATATAAACACAAGTTCTCAGCCAAATAATGGTTTAAACTCTTTATTCTACTGTACAGGTTACAATTTACATTACCATTATTTCCAAGTGACATGGTATTTACAGTGAAGAAGCTCCTTGTGACTAAAGAGCTGACAGCTGCTAGTGCTCAGAAATCTTTATATGTGCCTGGGGACCTTCATAAAATATAGAGTATCCGTGTTCCTGGCTTGTGAAGCAAGGTATAGAGAAACAATTAAGGTTTTGTCTGTGTTGACAGCTGATTCAGGTTTTTTGAGAGTTCCCAATTAAACAGTTATGGAAGTATGAAAGCTTATTACCTGTGAATTCTGCTGTTTCTTGAGACCACAGTTTATTTATCAAGTCATGAACAGCAGTTTATTTTTTGTCACTTTTAAAATCTTGATTTAAGAGTATAAAAATAAGAAAAAGGCTTTTCATTAATTCAGCAAAGCATCAACAGCTCGTTTATTCCCTGGTTGTTTACTACAGATTTTTGTAGCACTTTTTCTTAACAATTAAACTCAGTTTAGTGTATCAGTGAAGCTAAACATCCATACAGTGATTTTATCAAAAAAGTACTTTATACATACACAGATGTATGTAGTCAATGGGAAACCAAGGAGAGCTCACTGTCCCTTTCTGACATAATTGAAAATACTTTAACAACAAGAGACCTAAATCTTTTGAGCTAGACTAGAAGGAAAATGACTTTTTTTTTTGTGGTGAAAACTGTGACTTTAAATTCTATGGGACCATGTAATTATTGTACTACATTGTGCCAAATGAGCCTCAGTATGCATTTAAAACATGGCTAGTCAATACAGATACAGATAAATGGTAGGTCTCTTCTATTGGGATTGTGCTTTATTCTTTCCTTATATTGTCTTTAAAACTGACTACTCTTCCAAGTTTGTATTTTCTGTGGAGCTGCAGTTGTTATTCCTTCATAGGAAAATACTGTGCTTGTGTGACAGGAGATAGTATCAGGTGTTGAGCAGGTTGGTTAGCATAAAAAAGCATATTGAAAATCATTCTTTCTGTGTTCTTTGTGTTAGCTATCACTTTAAGTACACAAAAATTCCTAATCTTTTATTGTGTTTCTGTGATGGATTTTATTTAGAAATTCACTATCTCTTAAAATGAAACAGGCGTTTAAAAAAATTATTCCACAGTTTGATCCATTTTGGGACTGGAAATAGAAAATATGCACTGTAACTCTTTTTTGTAAAATTCTATTAAAAAACTCCAAACAAACAAAAAACCCCAAACACCACCTCCAAAACCCACTGTTACTTTGATGGTATTTGGACTGGAGCTGGGGAGTTTACAAGAACTTCATGACTTGCCGTGAGGCTTCACGTTCTGTTCTTCCTCTGCTGCTTGTAAGGGAAAAACTAGCAGGAACTGAATTTTGGTCTCTTGGGGTTGGTTTGTTTGGAGACTGGATGGGGAGTATCTCACTGGTTCTAAGGTGGACTCTGGAGAAAATCCCTCACATTGCCTTCAGTGACTGTTGTGTTGATTAAACCAAAGTATCTCCATGCTTCGAATCAGAGATTCCAAGTCTGGGAACCTCTCCGCTCTGTCTGTCTCTGCATCTCTGCTGACACACAATAGATTTACTGGCGTGCAGAAGTGCTGGAAACTCTCAGGTGAGCCCAGGAGCTGCCGCCGGCCTGCGGGGTCAGCTCTGAGCAGGGCTTTCCCAGCGTTCTGCTGCCAGGCAGAGAATAATAGGGGAGGCTCAGCCTGGAATTTTCTTTCTGCTGGCACTTAATCAGCAAGGAGGAGGAGGAGAAGCTTGCCCAGGGAGAGCACAGAAGGGTGAAGCACAGAGGAGAGCAGAGCAATTGCTTACAGAATTGCATATATCTGTCTCCTTCAGGTTTGAGAATGGACAGTCGCTAGGAATAACAGATCCCTTTATAATAAATGAAACTGTACTCCTTTCACCATTCCTCAGAGCTTGGAAAAGCTGGAAGGATTGGCTAAGAAAGTAAGGTGTTAGCCTGAAGAGATTCATTTTAGTGTGGGCTATGTAGGGTAAATAAGAAATAGTCAGGTTTGCTACCTAGCTCCACCCTCTTGTCCTCTCAAATCTGATTTTGTCTTTAATCAACATCAGCACTTGAGGAGAAAGCAGTAATTGTATACTTTTCCCTAAGCCAGCATATCATGAGCATCATGTTCATCACCATAAGGTGATGCCAGAAATATAGTTGGTGGGGTAGAGTGGAAAAGGCCCTGACTCTCTCTAAGAGCTGCTCAGCAACAGCTGAAACCTCACAGCCCCATACCAGCTGCAGTGAAGAAAATCAGCACTGTCCCAGCCAAAAGCAGCCCAGCATGGGCATCTCAGAGTCAGAAAGGAGCAAGGCAGATTATAAAAGACTATTAAAGAATTCTTCTGTCATTGATGGGAGAAGCTAGGAAATGAAGTTTGCATTCAAACCACGTGTTGCAATGTGCACAAGCATTTCTGTTTGCTGCTTCTAGTCAGTTCGCTGCAGAAGGGTCCAAGGCAGACTGAATTTATAAAGAATTGAGCAAAATTAAGTGTTCATCAGAGATTTTTAAAAAGAGAGACCTCTTCCAGAGACTGGACCTAAATCATGATACTCCTGCCAGCAAAATCCTTATAGCTCTGAATACTGCAAAAATTTGAGAAAGGATGGAATGTCTTAAATAGATATATTTTGTTATTCTTACTTTCTGTAATTGATTGTAGTAGCAAAGACTGTGAGTGATATTTATCCTTTTGATTTTAGACTTAGCCCAGTCTTGAACTTGATGTCGTGTTGAAGGCAAATTTATCTTATCTGTGCACTACTGATTTCAGAGATCTTCCTCTGAGGCATCTTGCAGCGATCACAGCTGGATTAGATTAATCTTCAGAAGGGCAATTCATGCAGTTGGTGATCACCCAAATGAGACCTCTGCCTAGGGGTTAGGTGAAAGTAACCTTTGCTTAAATGGTGATGCTTTCTAGGCTTAGCAGGGATGAGTACAGTAGTACACAACTGAATTGAGCACAGTAATGGTTGTTTATATTCTAAATAACTGAAACAGTAAATTTCTGTACAACAAAGTGCACTAAAGAGATAATAGAAGTAATGTCCTCATTTAAAGGAAAACATCTATTCTATTGAGAGACTATTCACAGCATGTAGATTATGGGCAATGATGATCAAGTACATAACATTATATTACACTGCTAAACTAGAATACTGCTGGTCTATTTTCATATGAGAGATTTTCTACACCTTAAGGGAGCAGCTGGGTTTAACTGCCTTTCTTTAATGAAAACTATCTAGTGGTTTCTGCAGGAGGGGATGATGGGACTGGGGATGGAGACCGCTAAGCTCTGTTTCATGTGAAAAAGAAAAAAACTTGTGACTTTCTATTTTTGGTGCTGTGTTCTTCAAGAGAAAGAAGTTTCTTTCTTTTCCACCAATAAGGATCTGATGTTATCTATCTCTTTTCTCTTAGTGTCACCAGCAAGGTAGCGGATGCTACAAGAATCTGAAAGAAAGCTTTCAGTGTGCAAGAATGGATTCTGCCTGCACATTTCAGCCTTGCTTTGCAAGTGACATTTCAGGGAAGGGCAGTTAGTTCCTCTCAGCTCCATGCTGAGTGTCAGGGGCTGTCTCACACTGCCAGAAGCCACCCTTGCCTGCCTGCTCGTGCTGGCAGCGCGGTTTGGCTCGTGGCCCAGCGTTCTCTCTGGGGACACACAGCAGGGCAGTCTGACTGGCCAGGGTGTGGCAAGCAGTGGGACTGCTGCCCTGCTGCCTTCGCTTGTCCCCTACGAGGTCTTGCTGTGCCTGAGCTCCCAATGTCACCTAGAGCTGTAAGGACAACAGTCCTCGAAGGAGACACTGAACCTTAACCCCAGGCCAGGCTGTGCCTGTGTTTCCTCTCTCCAGTTCCTAAGTGCTGTCATTTGTACTGGCACTGGGGCAAGGAGGGCTGCGTTGTTCTTGCTGAACTTTCTCATCAGGATTCCGCACGGAGTATCTTGGCAGGCTGAGTGGATATGAAATGACTTAGATATTTTTTCATCTTTTGTGAGACTACTTCATCTGCAAAGTAATAGTAGGGTGCCCAAGGGAGGGCAGCCAGGATGGGAAGGGCTTTGAGGGGACGCCATGTGAGGAGCCGCCGAGGGCACTTGGTCTGTACAACTGGAGAAGAGGAGAATGAGCAGAGACTGGTTCTGCACACAGCAGGGTACAGCTTTCTTGTGAGGGGAAGAGGAGGGGCAGACACTGGTCTCTTCTGTATGGTGACCAGTGACAGGACCCGAGGGAATGGCCTGAAGCTGAGTCAGGGAGGTTAGCGTTGGATATTAGAAAAAGATTCTTCACCCAGAGGATGGTTGGGCACAGGAGCAGGCTCCCCAGGGAAGTGGTCACAGCACCAAGCCTGACAGAGTTCCAGAGGTGTTTGGACAATGCTCCCAGGCACACGGTGTCATGGTTGGGCTGTCCCGTGCAGGCCCAGGAGTCAGACTCGATGATCCCTTTCCAGCTCAGCTTTTTCTGTGATTCTGTGAATTACTGCATAAATTATTTCTGTGCATCCAGATTATATTTATCCTCTGTGTGAATATACAAGGGTGGTCTACTTGGTGCCATTAGTACCTTAATGTGCAATAACGGCTGAGTAAATGAGAGAAGAGTATCTTAGTGGAAGCAGTTCATATGTCATTCAGGACATGTGGGCAGTTTCATTTTAGGATGACAAGGCATGTAGGAGAACATGGTCCACACCAAAAAAAGGTCTAGAGAATATAACTGTAGTATTTCTATCTTCCTTTCCTCAGATTTTCTGGTAAATTAAGGGCTATGAAGGTATCAGGAAGTAGAGAGATACAGTTCTATATATTTGGATGTAAAATATAGATCTGAAAACCTCTTTTATATATGTATGCATGTAGATGGGAAAAAATGATTATCTGAGGACAAATTATTCTGCCATTATATGCTGCCTTACAGAAACGTCTCAAATAATATTTTGCAGAAGCAAATGCCGAAAGTTAGTATATAGAACTAATTTAAAATCTGCCAGAGAAAAACATGTCTTTACTAGACAGGGAGATTTCTAGAATATTTCATGTCTACCATCAGGTCATAAGACTATAAAGGGATTTCTGAGAAGCAGCATAGAAAATCCTTTCCCACAGGTTCAGGGGCTGATTCCATTTGTGCTCTTGATATGATCCACTTCTCAATTTTTTAAAATTTGGTCAGTTGCTGGAAAATGCTAAGTTCCCCGATAATAAAACTCAAATGGATGAGTGAGTTTTGTGAATACTGTATTTCACTTTCAGTGCCTATACCATTTTCCTCAGACAAAGTAAGAACAGGATGCTAATCAAAGTGAAATCATCTGGGCTTGTAAGGGCTGTTAAAATCCACAGAATATCATCAAAATGTTTTACTGTGTATGTACAACAGCTTAATTAAGCTAATATATTCATAATTTGTGTGTATTTGTAGACATGCCACCAACAAACAAGAAAATTTGAAAAACTTCATTTTCACGATGAGTTTAGTAATTTTAACATGTATCTAATGTCAACATGTATTCTGCCTGGAGGGCCCTACTAAGCTTCAGTCTATTTTCTATATTTATTTTGGTTTGATTTTGACCTTTTTATTAATAAGTCTAAGGTTAGTTTGCTAATATGGCTGAAGCAAAACTCTAATCAATCAAACTGTTTCTGTTAAATGTCTTCTACTGAAATTGCACATGATTAAAGTTTACGTTTTCCTTAAAAGTAGCTTTATCTGTCATGCTAGAACTCTTCACTTATTACCCAAAAAAAAAAAAAAAAAAAGCAAAAAATCTCTAGACTGAAGTGCACTTGAGAAGCTCATTTTTAGGACTGTTGAGTTCCCTGCTCTTGACTAAACCACTAAATTTCTGAATACTACATTAAATATTAGAAGGCAGGTAAAATCTGCTCCTAACTAGAGGGGTTCAGGTTAATTTGGTGTTGATGAAAGCGAGCCAGCTTTTTTAGTGTCAGCCTTTTTATATTCCTTTTTACACGTTGCCCCTGAACGCTCCATTTCCTGAGAAGCATCGTCTGGTGGCGGTTCTTTACCTGGGGCTGTGGCCTCGCTGCTGGCCTGTGTGCAGCTTGACCTCAGGGTGGCAGACCCACCCACGAGCCTGGTCACTGCTGGCTGAGGTCACAGGTCAGCCTTCCAGAAGAAATCCGTCCCTTCCTTTAACACATGAGCTCTAGGAATAAATTTAAAGCGGGCCCAGTTTCACTTTGTACGTGTGTGCATACGCCCCTTATCCAAAATGTTTGGGCTTTGGCAGTTAGATATGAGACTGGAGAGGGCTGATACAGGAAGGTGAACCAGATAGATTTAAAACTCAATGAGCTTTCCTGGATAATCTGTGAAAGAAGTTCTACTACTTAAAAAAAAAAAAAAAATCTAGTTACCTTCTTTATTAATAGAAGACACTTATTTGTGTGTTTTATTTAGTGTATGAACTTCCATTGCGGAGCTTCATTCTGACAAATATAGAGAGGAAGAGGAGAAAATATAAACTCATTTTGGATGAAATAAAACTATTGTTTTAGAAACACAGACCACAGATCTGGTTTCCCTGTGAATTAAGAAATTAATTAAATAATTGGCGGTTATATTGCCAGCAACTTCAGTCTGGTTTTTGTTTTTAGCCCAATGTAATGAAGCTCAAATTACTTTGCTTTTCAAAATCTTTGAAAGCCTTAGAGACCAGTGAATATTTCCCTTTATTTTTTTATTTCTCTGTTCATTACTGTAAGAAACAAGTACATAAGCAGAAATCAGGCAGCAACTCTGGATTTTCTGAGAACCCTGGGGGACTCTGTGTGCTTTAAAAATGTATAAGATTTTGTCCACTGAGTCGTTATTAACTGCTAAAGGTCACGTGTTTTGACATTGTCTCAGAAAGTTTTGCCTTTAAACCAAATGACCTCCTGATTTTGGTATCGATGCATTCTTTCTTCTGGAATATGGGCAAAAAGGTAGAACACAGTTACAATGTAAGGTCTATCTTGGTTTCTTTATCAGATATTAAATTACCAAGTGCACCAAATGTAAATAAAAAGTTGGTGACAGTGTTTCATGTTACCTCACTGATGGATTTGCATTCTTTCACTATCTCTGTGAAAGACTTCTGTATGTGAAAGTGAGCTTCATTAAAAAAATAATTCTCTTTCTGAGTAATCAAATGCACAAGTTCAAAGCTTATGCTCTGTCCTACAAATACGAGGTTAGATACACACTACAGCAGGTCATGCCATTAGCACTTGTAATGAGGTTTATGTTAATCACACACCTAAGTGATTAATTATTTGGGGCCAAAAGAGTAGCCTAAAATTTAGAGACCTTTCCTACCTTTGTTTTGTATATTTCGCCCATTTTAGATACATTCAATATTTTCAAGGTTAAGTCTTGCTAGACCGGTGCACCAGAGATTTCTGTAATTCACTGGTATACAGCAGAACTGAGCAAAATTAAAAATTTCCAGTGTATTCAGGATGAAAATAAACTCCCTAGCTTTTTAAAATTACTAAAGTTTTATTTTGTTCTTGTCCTTCTAGGAACGAACTTCACCCTCGCAGAGCTGGGGATCTGCGAGCCCTCTCCCCACCGGAGCGGCTACTGCTCGGACATCGGGATTCTGCACCAGGGCTATTCGCTGAGCACGGGCTCCGACGCCGACTCGGACACGGAGGGAGGGATGTCTCCGGAGCACGCCATCAGGCTGTGGGGCAGAGGCATCAAATCCAGGCGGAGCTCCGGCCTGTCGAGCCGTGAGAACTCGGCGCTCACGCTTACCGACTCCGACAATGAGAATAAGTCAGACGAGGAAAATGGTAGGCCTGTCCTTCAGTATATTCCTAACCTGCCTGTGTGAGAACGTGAGCATGCTTAAAAATACTCCTGACTTCTTTTAAAGGTGAAGTTTGCACTTTCTCAGTTTGACTGAAGCCGTTTTTTAACATCTTTTGGGGTTTTTTAGCATCACTGTCAGGAAACTATTATATGTGCATCGTATGATAGGTATTATGTTTGATCTTACAATTTACTTTTCATGCCATAATCTGTCACAGAAGTTTGTGCTCCGAGTATCTTAAATTAAACTTAATGATGAGAAGCAGAAAGAAATTTCCAAAGAGAAATAGTTTTTATATGTGATTTTTCTACACAGCTTGAAGTAATATTAATAATCCACAATGTGCTGGTAGCTGTAGCAATTCGTAACAATCAGATTTAATTTTATGGTTTTTTTTCCATTGTTTTGAAGTTGTAAAAACAATTCTTTTGCTCTTTTATTACTGGTATTGGGGGGCTTCTATAAAGCAAATTTATGCATCGGGCTGAGGCAGAACACTTGCATTTAGCATAATTTAAGGTCACAGAAATGAGACTTTGGGCACAGCACCAATCACTTGTGACCGAACAGGTTGGTAGTGATAGAGTCTGAGTGTCCTGTGTTCAGCACTGCCCTCTCAGGTGCACATACCCAGATTCAGGTTCTTTGTAGGGATCACCTTAAAGTTCCTACCTGGGGAATTTTCTGTGCTCACCTGGGTTCAAATTGAACTCAAGAGAGAAAATAATTAAAAAAAAGGATTTGCAGGAATTTGTCCTCCATGCAATAGGGTGATGAAAGTGCAAACTCAGCTTAGTTAAAACAGAAACGAATGGATTTGGATCTTGTCATTCTGACGAGGTAAAGAGGAACCTCCCTAACGTCAAACCCTCAGAGCAACTGTTCCAGCAGCTGACACCAGCTCATGACACCAGCTCTCTGCTAAGCATATTGTGATAAAATTCTGTTTGATGCATGTTGGGTGCCTCTCAGAAGAGGATCTTTGTAGGTGTTTATTTTGGCCTCCTCCCTGTACTTACTGACAGTTGTCTTGGTTTCAGCAAAACAGGTGTGCCAGGCTCTGGAAACACAAGCAACTGCTTGTCAAAGCAAACAGGGCAAAATTACAGTTTATGTATTGATAGAAGTTCAGCAAAGTGCAATTGATTTTTTTTATAACAGCAGTCTTTTTTTGTTGATTTAAATTGAATCTTCAAATAATATATCCGCTCCATAGTCATACCAGGATACATTTCTTCATCAAAACCAAGGAGGGAATGTGCATTTACTAATAATGGTTTGTACAAGGAAGCCCATGTTTTAAAAAGAATCAGTGACTGGTTAATTGATTTTTCCTTTTAATAATACCATTCACAGAAGATATGACAACTTCCATTGATTTTAGTACAGTTTTGCTAAGGCTTCTGAGCGTAATTTCAAATAAAAAACCTTACTAATAGAATTCTGGCATTATGGAATGATTGGGCTTCAGTGCTGTAGCAGGAATTCATTTCTGTGAAGGTGGTTGTCTCCATTTCAGTGGCAGCACTGTGTCACACCTTTTGTCTAAGAAAACATAATCTCAGAACCTACTTTTATACGCACTGTCACAGACTGATAAAAGAATGAGTCTGTTCGCTTGTTTTTCATTTTCCTCTCCATAATAAGTGAATTATTATTTAATTGGAAATACAGTGCAGTGAATCCATTTTGCGTATTTCTAACAATGATATTAATAGGAGAAATAACAACATGATCAAACAGCAAGCAAGCAACAAACCAGTATGTGGAATTCATTTTGTGTTTCTGTGAGAAGGATTCTGTGTGTTTGGTTGTTTTAAAAAACCATCACACAAGTATGAAGCAACCGTTGTGTACACAGAGGTGTTAACTTCAGTAAACTTTTTAGCCTTACTCTCTCACAAATCCTGGTTAGCTCAAAAATCAATGCTTCTTCACATCACTGATTTTATGAAGTTTTGGGATGCATTATCATATAGATTGACAGTTGCCCCACTGGTTCAGCACCACAGTGTGGACACTTACAAAACCATCATTAATTTCTCACACTTGTGCCCAGCAGTGGTTTCCTACATAATAAACACTGTGTCCTTCAGAAGCAGATCAATAACCTGCTACGTGTTCATCTTGAGAGGAAGCAACAAGAATCTATATTCCAAGAGAAATCTGTGCTCTGATATGGTTCCATATTTGCAGGATACCAGCATAAAGCAAGACATTCCTTGGTACGAGACTTTACTCATTTATGCCTAGCAGTATTAGAGGGAACTCATGGTGATGCTTAGACCTCTGAATTTACTGAAAGTACTGTTGAAGCTTTTTCCCTGTTACGACTCAAGGGTTATGAAAGAGTAGTTCAACTCCAAAAGATGATTATTTTTTTAATATTGAGATGCTTTCACAGTTTCACCTTAAAAGAAATCCAAACAAACAAACTATACCTCTCGTCTTTTTTTTTTGGTATCAATAAATCTATTTTGTCATTTTTAGTACATCTCCAAGTAGCACAGAGGAAGCTTAATTTCTAAAAATTGCTCCCATTCAAATCCATTCACAAAGCTTGTGACCATTTTCTGTGCTTGTAGATTTAGTATGATTTAATTTTATCATAAACCAGAATGCTGTGAACCTTGAAATATTAGCAGGCTTGGAATGCTTATAGATAAATTGAAATAATGGAAACTCATTAAGTTCCATGTTTTACTTGGTATGCTGAAATTCTTCCTAACAAAACACCTTACTGATATTTTAAAAACACTTTTATTTTCAGAAGTCTGATTAGGCTCTAAATTCTTTGTGTATCTCGTAGCTTTTGCTGCTGTCTAGATGTGGCCATCTCTTCTTTAGACAAGTCAGTTGTGAATATATAACAGAAGTCTGTAATCAGATTGTTACTCATGATGTACTGAGCTGTGAGATTTAAGAAAATTAATCTTTTTTTGATGCATGCAAATGTAAAAGGCCAGTTAGAAATACAGATCACCTGTGATGTCGTGTGCCATCTTTGTAGAATCACCTGTGGGACCCAAAGTTGTCCACTCTAGGGGATGCGCCACTGTTCCTGAATGCTTATTTTTTATTTAATTAAATCTTGTAACTATCTATTCCAAAACGTCATGGCAAACTTTTCTAAAGGATTTTTTTTTTTTCATCAGTTGCCATGTTCTTTTCTAAGCCTACAGTATTTCTATTTCCAGAGTAAAGCTTTGGGGCTGCTCATGTTTAGGTAGTGACCTTGAAGCAAGTACTCTTTCAGGGTTGGTTTTTTCTGTTTTGGTTTTTTTTTTTAAAGTTGAACTGAAAACTCTGTTCTTCTGCAAAATATAAAACATTGTAAAATAAGGTAACTTTCAGTTTACAAATCCATGAAAACAGAATGATCATAATTAAGGAGCATTTATGTACAGAATCTTTTTGCAACAGACCTGCAATTTTCTCTTTTCCTGGCTTCACTGTTCTTGAATGACCAGTTACAGTCTGTTAGGAATGCAACAAAATTCAAGTGACATTAGGCAGATGGGAGCGAAAAGCTGAACAGACCAACAACAGAGAAGAGAAAAGATAATCTTTGGTAGAGGAAAGGAGAATGGAAAAGTAGGAGGTAAACTCAGGGCAAATCTTGGTTTGAGTGCTGAAATGAACTCGTAGGCTCAACGTGAACCCAGAAGGAGGGTTTTCAGTTTGATGTGAATCTAGATCCTGCTAATTCTCCTGTTGTGAAAAAAAAAAAAAAAGTCTGGAATGGTGTTGCTGACTGGTTTTTTTTGGTAGAAGATTGTTACCTTGCCACTTTTTCTATTAGTACCATTATTGTATATAATGGATAGATAATGTCACTGGTAGAATGGAACATAACATAAAATGTTTATCATGAGATTTCTACTCTGATATTATAACAGCAAACACTTGAGATGTTTCTGTTTTACGTTTGCGTGTCAGAAAAGGAAAAGAGTGTCTTGAGGGAGGAAGAGAATTTCCAGGATCGAAGCCATGTTATTAAAATAATGTCAGACCAAAAAAAAAATATTATCAAGGCATGCTTTTATCTTAGTAGCTGCAATTCTGAACTGAACAGCAAGACAAGAATGAATGGGGAGGAATAAAGCAATCCCAAACTTCAGCAGAAGAAGGGAGGGTTCAAGGTCGTGCTCTGGTAATCTGGGCACGTTTTAAAGAAATCCGCCACAAAACACTGTGGTTGTGGCAGCTCCTTGTAGGTAATGCCTACGAGAAGCAAATAATTTTGCTGATAGAGAACCATTTTTGTGGTGATAGGCCAGGTTGGGAGGTGTGGGAAAGTGGTGCTTTATTGGAATGGACCTGGGGAGCCCTGACATGGAATCCTGTAGGACCATGCCCTCTCCCTTTCCTCACTTCACCTCCTTTTCTGCCTGGAGAAAATCTTCCGTTCCTCACTTCCGTTCTTCCAGCATCAGGTGTGACAATTCAAGTCAGGTGGAAGGGTGCTGTAGGAAGCTGCACTGATGTGTTCAGGTTCAATATCCATCAGTGTTTGCTATTTTAGACATACTGGTGACAATGACTTTCTGTTTTTTCCATGGTGCTTTGGTGGTGCTTTTCATTGTAGTAATAAAAAGTTTGGATATCAGACAATACCTTGTGTGCATATCACTTACTAAATGAAAGAGTGCCATGAATAAAGAAAATAAAAATGGAAAATTTATAAGGTAAAATATGAAAAACTATATTTGTGTTGTACTTTTGATTGAATCTTATGAAAAATTAGGTAAATTATATTTTTCTTTCTTTTCTTCCCTGCTATGAAGTTTTCAATGGCAATTTCCTATAGTAACTTCCCAAATGCATACGTAAATCTTAAAATCAAAACAAAACCTCACCTCATAATTCAAACTGACCTCACAGCGTATCATTGTTTCAATTTTATGAGCAGTATAAACTGAGTTTTTCCTGGGATGTTGTTGAATTAGACTTAGAATTACAATAGAAAATAAAAGATGTTATTGCATCAGAGGAGTTTGCAAAAAGGCACCAGACAGATGACAGCCAAGGAGTTTATTTTCTTACTTTTACTGTTGTAATTTTGACATGTTGTTATCAATATTCCATTTTTAAAATTTTTTTTTTTCAGCTTTCTATTTCACACTTCATAATTTGCAGGAAAGATTATAGCAACGCTGTGGTTCTACTCTTGAGACTATTTTGGGTTTGTCGTATGCATGCTAATGTCTCTGATTTGTAATGGAGTAGAAAGTAGAAGCTTTTTATGTTGTTGGTCCCAGAATTCTGTTTGGGTTAAACAAGTGGGAGATTAGGCTCGCTTC
This sequence comes from Callaeas wilsoni, assembly GCA_013398955.1. Taxonomy (NCBI): domain Eukaryota; kingdom Metazoa; phylum Chordata; class Aves; order Passeriformes; family Callaeidae; genus Callaeas; species Callaeas wilsoni. Next base: position 1,703 of record VWPU01009640.1, on the reverse strand, counting down.
CTGAAGTTCCCCACCAAGAAATATTCACTGTCACCAACAGGAAATATTTTCCTTGTTAAAAGGGGATATTTAAACAGTGGTGGTTCAGTTGGAGCAGATCTGTGTCATCTTCAGCTGCGTGTGTGTGGGAAATGTAATATGCCCTCATAATTTTGGGATAGAATATTGATATTTTGGGTACAAGGAGAAGCAGAGAAGCCGGAGACCCACTCAATATGTCATAGTGGAGTTTCTGCAGGTAGAGCTGTCTGGGAATGTTGTGGCTGTTTCTCTCCCAGAGCGACCCAGGTAGCTGGGAAACAACAGGAGGGAGCGATCCGAAAGAGAAGAGGGGAAGAGCTGCCACAGTTGTGCGCTCTGTTTGTAGCCGAGAAAGTGGCCAGATGGTCCTAAGGAAATGAGATTTAAATGAAATGTCATACACTCAGAAAATGGCATTGCACACGTCATACGTCACCGAGGCTCCTGGAGCAGGAGAGCTGGGAGGGTTAGCTCCTGCACGGGCAGATTTCAGCTCTTCTTTAGGAAGGCTAAAGTAAAGTAAAGTACTTTGTAAATGACAAATTTCGAAAGTCATTAAGCGCAGTATCAAAGCTCGGTTGCTTAAGTGGATCCAATTTTGATGTGCTCTCAAAACCTGAGGGCACTTCTGATAGGAAGTGGTTTCCTAATGAGGGAATTGACTAGCAGGGATGACTTTTAAAGTCTTAACTACACATAAACTCAATTTTGTCCAGGTAAATGGCTTATGTATTCAGTGCAGAGGGAGTCTAGATGATGGGGTTAAGGACAAAAAATAGATATGTACTACTGGTAAACTTTAAAGCCTTGTGTAAGACAGGAATATGAAATGACAGTATTAAAAAGCTTAAACATTTGTTGCAATTTTAATATAACCCAGCAAGGCTGTAGTGTAGGTTGGCAGGATGATGTGATGAATTACTGCTACAATGTCTGGTATATATTGAAAGAGCTCAATAAATGCTATCTGGAACAGAGTGCTTGATGATATTCTAGAGATGAAGGCTGGACATGTGGCAAGACAGCTCTGCTTTGGTGGCCTGAAAGGGTAAAACCAAATGCCATCTTGACATTCAGTTGCTCGTAGCTGACATTCAGCACTTGGGCAGCCATCAGATTTTCCATTCAGATCAGTGTTGACCTGAGAGATGTACATCAGGATCTTGGGTTTCATCCTCCCAGAGATACAGGTATTTCTTAGAGGAGGAATGGATGGAATGCTACAACAAACAACCAGAAAACCCAACACAAACCCACAAAACTCCTGAACCAAACCCAAAAGCCTCTTATGTATGGTGGGATGAGGTCTTACACCACGAATGTCCATGCTGTTCTCCCCCATTCGTGTCATCAGGGATGAGTTCTTACACCACGAATGTCCATGCTGTTCTCCCCCATTCGTGTCATCGGGGTGAGTTCTTACACCACGAATGTCCATGCTGTTCTCCCCCATTCGTGTCATCAGGGGTGAGTTCTTACACCACGAATGTCCATGCTGTTCTCCCCCATTCGTGTCATCAGGGGTGAGTTCTTACACCACGAATGTCCATGCTGTTCTCCTCCATTCGTGTCATCAGGGATGAGTTCTTACACCACGAATGTCCATGCTGTTCTCCCCCATTCGTGTCATCAGGGATGAGTTCTTACACCACAAATGTCCTTACACCACGAATGTCCATGCT
>VWPU01009639.1:0-55953 GCA_013398955.1 Callaeas wilsoni | reverse complement strand
AAGAACCCAAACCCCTACAACAAGACTCTTTTTCCAAAGAGCAGAACCCTTCTGCTGGTGCTGAGTTTCTGGCCCAGGAGTTTGCCACAGCCTTGGAAAAGCATGCATCTCCATGGCTCCTTTCAGCCTTCAGGGAAGGAAGTGAGGTGAGAGCAGGAGCAATATGACTTGATTTTTCAAAATCCAGGTTAATCTCCAGAGACAGTGGTGAGAAAAAAATAGCAGAGCGGCTTCCAGCTTGCATACGAACTGAATATCATGTGGAGCCCATCATGTAGGGACATTTTTTTTTACTCTAGCTGCTCCTCATTTAATAATGAAGGTCCTCAGATTTCCATCCAGAAGACTTGTGTTTTGATAATCTGCTCTCCTGTTTCCCCAAATTCCCTTCTCTCTGTAATCAGACCATCAGTCAGTACAAAGCATCAAAACTGCCACATTTAAATACTGTTCTTCTTGTGAGAAACTACCATCTGATCAAAGATTACCAGCGTGAAATATGTTACTTGTTTTTGCAGTAAACCTGCATGTCCCTTGTTGTCGATCCAAGTGCATGGACGTTTATTTTCAAAGCAAATCTCTTGTTTTCCTTTCACCAGAGAGCTATTACAAAGCCAGCTATTGTTATTGTAGAGTATAACTTTATTTTTTTTAGTCTAACTACTAGAAGCAAATGGTTTTCATCAGGTAAAAAGTCATTGTATACATGCATTATATAGACAGGTCCTGGACACAACAAGCACTTAATGATTTTTAATTAAATAGAGTGAGACAGGACACTCAAGGAGTGACCCAAGGATTACTTGTAAAGGAAGTTTCTCTCATGACTAATAGTGACTACAAATAAGATGGGGTATTACAATAAAATTCTACTGCTGACAAAAATATGAACAGTAAACGATGACAGAGCTTTCATCTGGGACTGGGAGAGCATCTGGAATATATTAAGACTGTAAAATTTCCCTTTAAGTGTGGGTTGCTAAAGTTAAAACCAGCCACCCAGAAACTATGGCACTCAGAGAAACTCAATATTTTTTTTCATTAAAAATTACTTAAGGAGATTTACATCTTCCCTTGGTTGACATTGTGATGTTCTGCTTGTCCAGACTTTGAGTCCTGAAAATGTGCATGTGATGAGAAGGAGTGGAGAAAAAAATTGTCTCAAATGTGTCCTGCCTATGTTGATCTGGGAAAACAACCCCGGTTCCAGGCGTCCTTCCGCAATGCAATCAGTCAGATGCTCTTTGCAACCACTCTGTGCAGATACCCGCTGCTTATTAAAGCCATATGTGAATTTGATGAATTATGTATCTAGAAAAGCAATATAAGCACCAGATATTGACAGAGATAAACAGGAGTGAAGTGGGATGTGCTGGAAGATCATTAGAGAAAACAAGAAAGTTTGTTTTGAACAAAAGGACAGTGTGCTAAAAGGCCAGCATTGAAGCAAAGTTCCAGCCTCCTTTCTCCCTGTCCCCAGTTCTCATGATATCTCTCACTGCAATCTTGTCTCAATGTGGACTGTGAGTTCCTGGAGACATAAATTGTCCTGTAACTTGCATGTATTGCGTGCAGCGCAAGAAGTGCTCCTGCCTCCCCTGGATCCTCAAGTGGTGTTTGGGGGGCGACTGCAGCTAAACTGGGGAGTTCCATGTTCCTGTAGCTGAACTGCAGAGCATGCACGGTGATCCTGGGAGGGCACTCAGCACTTGCTCCTGTAAAGCTGCACCACCTGGTCTCAAACCACCAGGAATTAGGAATAACTAGCCCTCTTGTACAGACACACATTTTCAGAGTAAAACCCAGATGAAATTAGTTTGGGCTACACTGGGAGCTCCCAAAAGGCAAGTCAAGGTTTGAAGAACAAACTGAGAGACAAAGGCTGGCAGTGAAGTCCTGCTCTCAGTAAACTGGACCCAAACCTGCAAAGCTCCACAGAGCAGGATTCGTTTCACCTTCCAGGAGGCCCTAGGTCATGAAGACTCTGGGTACTGCTTCCATTTTTCTTCACTTGCTCTAGTGACAATAGAAACAGGAAGGACTTTCTCCCCAGCAGTTTCTTTCCAGCAGTTTGTGCTGAGTGAGGTGAAGTCCATCCGCTGTGGATGAACAGAAATCAGTCCTGCCAAAGAACTTTCCTGCCGTATGTATTCCACCCTGAGGCACTTCCTGACTGTTTCTGGAGGAGGCTTGGTGAGGGGAGTGCAGCACAGCTCAGCCCATGAGGCACAGGAGGCCTTAGTTTGCCATCAGCATAGCAGTGGTAGGTCATGGTATCTCTTGGAGCCAAGGATCCCACGACGAAAGACATTCACAAATATGGAACAGAAAGTTGGTCTAGAATAAAAGCCAACTCACTGGGTGGCCTTGGTAAGCATCTTATGTCCCAGCTGAATATTTATGTTTTTATTTCCACTCATGCATCTTTTCCTCAGAACAGGGGAAGGGTTTTACATTACTTTCCTGTAAACCTTCAACCCAAATCCTGATGTTGAGGTAATAACCCATATTCACAGGTCGAAGAATTGTGTTAAGAAGAAGAGATGAATCTTCTCTCTCCTTCTTCCCACCTCCTATTTCCTCTTTCTTCTGACCATGTATTTGTGTGGGTGAAACATTCGAAAGTGGCTATAGAAATTAGATTAAGTTTTTCAGAAACTAGCAAGGAACATCTATCCATCCTTAGACATGGACAGCACACAAGATCTAAGCTCTGATGTAGCCTTTTTGGCGTTTAAGAGGGAGTTTTTAATGCTAGCCTGCAGTGTTCAGAAGGACAAAACTCTGTACATGTCTCCTATCAGGGAAATCGGAAGCTCTTTATCTACCCCACATCTCATCCTACCAAGAAGTTGGTGAATGTTATCAAAAACAAACTAAAGAGAGAAAGTCTGATCCTGGAAATATTCTGCAAGGAGAAAAATACACTGCCCTGAGTACCAGTCCGTACCACTCAGCCCCCATTTCAGGGCTTGGTAGCAAGGGAGTGGCATGTGTGGTAGGAGACAAAGTAGAGGAGCAGAAATAATTCACTAATGTCCTCAAATTTTCCCTCCTATCAGTAAGTCATTGCTGCTAAAGGCAACGAAGGAAACCTGCCAAATACAACAGCTAAAACCAACAACTTGAAAAACATAATATTTAGGGAAAGTTGTGTATTGGGGCCTGCTTGTGCCCACTGCCAATTCTGCAACCACAAGAGGCCTGGGGCATGTGGAGGTCTCCAGGAAAGCGCTCGTTTGTGGCCAGACACAGGACAAACACCTGCTCCTGCGTAGATACGACACTGTGACTCTCACAGGTGACAGATGGTCCTGCTGGCAGTATGGGGGGTTCAGCTTCCCCTCCTTTCAAACCACTTGCTCTTTGCAAATGGAAATGGAGATAAATGCTGGTGACTGTCCCAGGGAGGGATGCATGGTCTTGGTGAGCAGTGGCTCTGACAAGGACTGAGGCCACAACTCCAGCGGCAGCTCAAACGGCCTTATCAGGAGCTCAACATCAGGATGGAGTGAAATAGGGCCTTAAGGAAGACTTGGACCTACTAGGGTCCCCTGGATGTCCTTTGGAGGTGAATACAGACACATTTCTAACACATTAGGATAAGTGCAGTACAATTCCCTTCTCTGAGCTTCTAGGGGGACATTGGGAGGGATGCACATCATGACACAGGGTTGGGGAAAACCTTGTTAGAGTTGAGAAGACAGGATGTGAAATATGCAAAGAATTCCCCATTCTCCCTGTTTATATACCTGGGGTCTAATTTGGGCCTACAGTGAAGCTCCTTTTCCCTACAGGAAGATGACATTGCCTGGTTACCCTGCAGGGAGATTTTTGTTGAGGAATTATGTGTGGATGTTATAAGGGTGATTCCTGATCTTTTGCTGGTAGCAATTAGTAGCTCTGTTCCCTGAGGATTTGTGTGCCTTTTCTAATTCATGGTTATGGGCTCAAGTGACAAGTAACTACTCAAAATTGTATTGGCTAAACACCTAATTTGCAGATAGTTTGATCGTCTGCCCTTAAACTCAATGAAATGCATGGCTTTGGGTCTATGTGAGGTGCTCATGAGCTGCTTCTCTCAGACAGTGTTGCTTCCTTGGCATTAGAGTCTCCTGAGAACTCTGGGACTTGGGGCCAGGATGTGCAAAACTAGTAGTGGCTTGGGATGAGTAGTGGTGATTTCTCCCAGTAGATGTGAACCTTGGAGCATGCTGAGCATCTGTTCTCCGGAGTCAGGCCTGTTCAAGCAGAGCAGACACTTATCCAAGGGTCAGGCTTGCTGGCTCCACACTTCATGTGAGCTCTGCAAAGCTTCTGCCCCACCAGACAGACCCTGTTGGGGCACAGCTTCTGGTGAAGGTGCTGCTGCAGCAGCAACAGCATTCACTATACCTCATAAAAAAGTATACCTGCTCATTTTTGATAGTCATCTCTGTCTAAAGAGTCATAAAACAGCTTTTACAAGCTTCACAAGTTTTTCCTAAGAGATCTCCTTAATTTTTCAGTATCTGAAAGCCTCTTCTTCCCATGGGGCTCCTGGGAGCCATTGCCATTGTTTCTGTCTCGCTTCTTGCAATTTTCTGCACACACTCTCACTCATCTGCTATTCCTCTGCTCATTTTTATCTTTACGTCAGGCTTGAGCTGCAGCTCATTGTAACAATATTTCCTCATAAGGCTGTGCTTAAAAAGTGAGGAGCTTGTATTTGTTGGTGCTGGGTGGTGGCATGTGAGGCTGCACAAAGAAAAACAAATGTTTGAGATGTTTTTGAAGGTGCTGTCATGAGACAAAACAGGGCCCTCATTGCTAAGTTTACTTGTGCTTGGATGTACCAGAGACTGTTCAGGCTCTTTAATAACTCTGCCCTGGGAAGTTTCCATCACCTCCCTTCCCTTCCTCCCCTCCTGCCAGCTCTGCTTGCTGCCAGAGCTGTGCACATTGGAGAGACAGTGGGGAGAATCACCCCCACTCTGGAGTCTGACCAGCCACTGCTGTCTTGCAAAAGCAACTTCTTCAGCCCTGTTTGTCAAACAGGTGACACAGCTGGGAACATCTCGTGCAGTCACAGCAAGGCTGCATTTGTCCTCCTCCAGGGAAGAGTTCCACTCAAACCCCACAGCTTTAAGCATTCCAGAGGCTTTTTCCTGGCTCCAAGCAATTAAAGTATCCATGGAAATGCAGGGACTAATATCCACTCAGTCCAGGGGAAGCTGTAAAGAAGAAGCCCTAAGTCCTATCTCTCTCAAGGGTCAGGAGGAGCAGAGGCAGAGGAAGAGGCAATGAACTGGCCACTGCACCAAACCGAGCTTGCTTGCTCCTTATCCAGCCTGATTTGGAAGCAGAGCTTAAAAGCTGTTTGCTTAGGAGGTTTGTTATAGCTATGAGAGCTAACGCTGGAGTTACTCTGAGCAGCAGGGCAGAGGGTAAAACAATATTTTATCTGTAAGTTAAAACACTTTCACAAGGGTAAAATAAGTTGTCTGCTCTGTCAGCAATTTGTGTATGCAGGGTGGGATCATCCTGTGAGTGCCCTCGTCGGGGCTTTCCCCATGGCTGCCTTGGGGTGGGAATGCTGCACCTTTGGACCATCAAGGCACCCAGGACACCACACCACTCACCCTCCCTGTCCTCTGGAGACCCTGGTGATTCTCTGGGGTGAGGAAAGCGGATTATTTTAGCAGCCAGCCTATCCCAGGGAAAACAGGTCTGTTAAAGCCGTCAGAATGTAGGACCTTCTTTCCCCACACATGAAGTTTAGAGCTGTGAAGTTGTGATTCTTGGTGTCTTCTCCTACAATAATTGTGTGAACTGGGTAACAAAGCACTACTAGTATTTAGGAGAAGACTTCTTTTGAGCTTGGAAATGTTTGCTACTTCTCTGGCCAGCTGTGCTCTTCTTTGAAATAAAGGAAAACTCTCTCAGGCTTTTAGAGTTTGGTATTTCTTAGTTCTCCCTTTTTTATTCTTCTCTTCTTAAATTTCAGTACCAATTTGCCCTGGAAATAAGATATTCAAAGGAAATACATTTGCAGAAGAACTGTACTCTGAATATGAGAAAGTGAAGTTCCAGGAGGTGAAGGGACTTGCCCCAAGTCCCATAGGAATCTTGTCCCACACTGTAGAACTAAAGAATCTTTTGAACACCAAAACTTTGTCTTAGTTGTAATTTTCTTGTAAATATTTGGGTCTCAGATTTCAAAGTTCAAGCTGGGTTAATCACAAAGAATGCAGCTCTTCCTGCTTTCTATGCAGGGTGTAAGGTAACAGCCTGTGGTGCCCTCCCAGACACCCCATGCATCTGCACGGGTTTCAAGTGACAGCTGGTCTTTAAACTTAGTGTCACACATACAGATTTATCATTACCTGGCCGCTGTCCTGGCTTCCAATCAGTTCCACTTTATTGACTTAGCCTGCGCTCGACAATGGTTTATTAATCTTGCTTTTGTGTCTACATAGCAGCCTTATTGTGATTAAATAGTTCCCCCTGTTTTATTAGCCAGGGTTAGTACTGTAAGGCACTAAGGACTTTGTTAGCTGAGGCTGCTAGTCTGCAGGCTGGAACAAAGGTGAGATCCTTATGAGGGCCAGATCAAATTCCACTGTGTGGGAACTTTCTCTTATGGAGAGATTTGATAACAGGATGCTGCTGCACCCTGAGGAAAACATGGGAATGGACCTGGGAGACTGTCAAGACCTGTGAGTTGCCCATCCCATGGGATGCCATCAGAGACTGTCCTGCAGCCCAGCCAGGCTTGCAGGGCAGGGTTTTACCCGTGTGGCAGAGATACCTGTGTGGCTCGAGGGAACAAACATGTTTGGGAAAGTTGCTCCAGACCATTCCCCAGAGCTTGTTCCTGGAAACAGATAATTCAAAACATTTGTCCAAAAGATGTTTCATGGGATAACCACAAGCATTTCTATAAGGGAGCAAATATTTGAGGCACATCCAGATCAGCTATTACTGATGTTATTGTTTTCAATCATCTTTCAGAGGAGTCCTTTGGGGGTGCCTGCACTGGGAAGCAACAGGAGGAGAGCTGGGGCATGAGGTGCACCCCAGAATGACGGTTCATCTGCTCTTTCCAGATGCAAGTCCCACTGCAAGCATGGACCTGAGAGCCTGGGACCATGACGCAGAACGTCCAAAGGCTGATTTTTAGAGAGGCAACCTGCATATGAGGAGAAAAAAGAGCCTATTATAAAAAGCAGAGGGAGTCAAATAGCAGCTGTAAAAACTAAGACTTCCAACAATACAACAAACAAAAAATTACATTTCCCTTCATTGTGTGGAAGGAGCCAAGCTTCCAGCCAGCTGTGGAGGAAATAAGGAGTTTACATTATTTGCAGTGTCAGTGAGGACCAACATACAAATTTCCTGTCTGTCTCCCTCTACGAATTAGCAAAACTTTGACAAAAAATTTGTTTTCATTTTATTCCATTTTTCTGTTTCTGTGGGGAGAAGATGCACCCCAAGCAGTGTGGTCACAGACAGTGTAGCTGAGAAAGTGCCATAGGAAACTGAGCAAACAGAAGATCAAAAGAAAAAGACAGAAATGGCTGTGATGCCAGAGCAATGCAGCTCTGCCCCTCACATTTCTGGGCCCAGACAGAGCAGCAGCTTGCAGGCATGTGTCGATGTCTGTGGTAAATGTCGATGCCATTTACTCACAAACCCAAGCCCAAAGATTTTACATGTGTCTTGCCATGCAGAAAATTACCTTCCCCAATGTTTGTTTTAAGTTTCAAAGCACTGACATGTAAACTTAAATTATTAAAATAAAAATGTCATATTCTGTCTTGCTGCTTGCTTATTCAGTCTGTGTAAGCAGAAATCACAGCCCATATGTGCCAGAGAGTTTTCCATGTCTTCCTGCACTGCAGCACAGGGTATTTCAGCCAGCTGTGGGCAGAAATGAGCCCCACAAGGCTCTTGGCCCTGGGTGGCGGCTGGCGTTCCTGCTGCTTTCCTAGCTGCTTCCAGCATCCTGTGACTGACGTTGCTGGGCAGGGAAAAAAAAGCAAACATGCAGAGTCAGCAAATTTCAAGTCAGGTGTGTGTAAAATGCAGCAGTTGACAGTCATTAGCAAACTGCTCAGCACGGCGCAGGCTTCCTGAAGTACTCTGAGGGACAGTCAGGGGTGCAAGAAGACCCCAGGAAAAGTGTCCTGACTTTGCATTCTCTTTCAGTCAATTCCACCAAAAATAAAACTAGTATTACCAGCTCATCTTCCTGTCCAAAATTACAACTTTTATGTTCCTAATTTAAGGGCAGCTCCTGTCTGCCCTTTGCTTGTGTTTGAGGTATGCTGGCTGCTGGGTCTCTGGTCTTAGTGTCTTGGAATAAATAGCAGAGCAGTCAGCTGCCCTGTTCCAGGATAGTTGGAGTCATCAGGGAGCATTTCAGATGACAGAGGGAGGAATGCTTCAAGCTTCTTCACTTGAGAGAAGGGAAAGAGCATGGAGGAACCTCCAAATGAAAAGAGCTGGATTTCACCTAAAGTACTGTATTGCAAATTGACCTAACTCAACTGCTCTCACTTCCGTAGCCAAAGAGATTCTGTCCCCTGCCTGAGGTACTCTCTGTGCTTCCAAGAGCCCTCTGCCTCTGCTGCTGGGTGTTTGTGTATCTGTTGCCCCTGTGCAATGGGGGGCACTTTTCCATGCACCTCCCAGGGCAGTCCTCAGAGGGGACCGCCAGAGCCACTGCTTATGGAGGTGGGGGGGATGGCCAGGAGTAGAGGGGCCAAGGGGCCAAGCTGAGGGATGTGCCCTAGGAGGATCTAGGAAGAGAGTGCACTAGAAAAGAGACAGAGGTCTGCTTTGGGAATGGCTACAAGGATTGTTGGCTCCAGGGTCTCCCAAGCTGATTAACTTCTGGTGTGGGGTAGGCTCATGTGTTTACCTTCTCAGGAGATGAAAAACAGAGTGAGGTTTAGCAGCACTCAGATTCCCTGAATTTTTAAAAGATTTTGATTAATCATGAGGCATTTTGGCAGCCTCCTCAGATACTCCATCACCCCTGTTTAATCAGTCACCGTCTGAGTGCTTATTCTGCCTGGTCTCAACCGGCAAGGCTTAATGCCACAGGGGAGTGGGTGGGCCTCAAGGTGCTGGGGGGGCAGGCAGCTGGCTCTGCTCAGGGTCTGTGCCAATATCCCCTTGGTTTCTGCAAGGGGAGACTTCATGACAAATGCCCTTACATGGATGTAGAACATAAAATAACCTTAATTTGTATTCTGTGCAGTCACAGTTCGTTTGTTGGGCTCAAGGAAATAAAAAAAGCCAGACTTCATGGACCTGGAGGTAATCATCATTAAAGCTGGACAATTATGCCATCAGTACTACAACAGTGAGGTTGTGGAAGTATTGCCAGATAGGTTATAAAAGTGGGTTTTCACTGTGCTGTTTAGCTCTTTGAGTGTCTCTGCTGTGCCAGGTGAATGGCCAGTAAGGGACCCCTGAAATGTCTGTCTCCATTAACAACTTAGTGCAGACCAGGATGAGATTTTCAAAGCAAAAGTCTCCATGTGTCATGTTTTGTGATGAGAGAGAGCTTTTGGAGGATATGAACTGGATGATCTTTCAAACAAATGGGAATGCATTCCAGCCCTGCACTCGATGGCATGTGGGATGACATCCACATACTGCAAAGCACCTCCCCCTTGAAAGGCTTAGCATGTAGGTATGGCCCCACACACGCGCTTTCCACTTCCCACTCTTCAATTTTGCTCACTGGGCAATGATACACAGCCAGTGCTGAACTGGTCAAAAAGATAGATACCCTTTTCCTGTCCCCTCTGCATGGTGGACGGCTTGCTTAGTTCAAGAAGGTACTGGGTGGTACTTCTTGTTAGCAAAACAGCTTTTCTTGTGTTTTACTGAGATGTCAAAGCTACTTCTGCACACGGAAAGTACAAACATGATTTGCAGAACAATGTTTTTTCCCCAACAGGATGGAAGCTGTGCTTCATTTTCCCTTCTAAATATTTCCTTGTCTAAACCAGGAAAATTTAGCATTCTTCCTTCCAAAAAATGAATCCCAGCAATACGCGTAAAGATTTCACTTTACAGACTTTGAATAATAATATAGGCCACTGATTAGCCTAACAAAGTAAAGTCAAGCATGTCTGAAAGAACAGGATGAGCATAAATTGGCACAAGAATAAAGATAAAAGCTTCTACAGTAAAAAATGTGTCACTCATTTTATGTCTTACAGTGTAGCAGCATTAAAAAAATGTACAGTTTCCCACTGTTTGCAAGTCCATTTGGATTTACTGCATTTGGGAACATCAGGTTTCCATCATCACTGTGTACCCATTCCTTAATTTCCTTCTGTGATGATGACTGTGGCTGGTACATGCACAGTATCAGAAGTGTCATCTGTCTCTTCCTCAGTAACTGAAGCAGATTTTCCTACCAATCTTCTTTGTGCACCATCTGCCATGGGGGTATAGTCTTCTAATTACCTGTTTTTGCATTCACAGCAAGAAGCTGATGAGCAGATGCCTTTCTGATATGTCTTGAAGACTCTCACTGGTGCTGTATTTAGATGTTAAACAGAGTCAAAAGCGTATAGTGAATCACAGTGTCTTAAGTCTCGAGCATTTCCATCAGAGGATGGAACATGGACTGGCTGAGAACAAGCAAAGCTCATGTGGGAATTGTTCAGCAAGTTGCATGTGCAAGAAAGCTGTCAGCTGTCTTACTTGCCTCTTCCTCTGTCAGGCATTAGGTAGTCATAGCTACACAGTAACAGTCATCATATTTTGGGTGCACTATAACCATTCTTTCTGAAAAAGTGATAAAACAATTTGTTCCTCGTTCACTGTTACAGCTGAATGACATGAAAATAATAATGATGCTGTTGGTGAATAAGCAGCCGAGACAGTTGCAAGTTTTAAGCTATATGGCATTTAGTTAGTTGGGAAAAAACGCCTTGTTCAGATACCCAAACATTCAGTTAAATGCCATGCAGACGGCTTGAACTGGGTGCTCTGGGATCCCTTTTTCTCACAATTCCTGAGCAACTGAAAAAGTAAAGGACAATTTTCCTTAGAGATTTCCCTCATGGAGGTATTTATTAGTTTAAAAAACATTAACATTACTGGGGGAACATTAGAGGGAACATTGGCCTCTAACTGGAACCAAATTATTATCCAAGAGAACACTCATGCTCTACTCCTTGAAACCCCAAGATTATTTTGCAGCTGTCAGCAGTAGGAGAGGTACACGTGATGTGAAAGACGCTGAAGAGATGTTCACTCAGGTTTCCTGACTGGGCCTGTAGCTGGGCCAGACAGATGTGTAGTGAGAGTTTTTTTTGCCAAGAATCATACAACTGGCACTGATTTGTCTTGAAGAGCTCTCAAGCTGCTAGGACAGACTGCCCACACGTGAGTTCAACAATGGCAGTGGAAGAAAATATTCTCCTTGTCTTACTTGTTGCTGGTTCCAGCTGTAGATTGCTCAGCAATTTTCCCATGTCCCTCTTCCAACTAGAGAAACACCAAAACTGTGCTCAACCACTGCTCCTTAAAAGTTCTGAATAGCCAGTGGAAAATACCTAATGAATAACTTGTGCCTATGTGAATTTTGGTATTTTGATGCTGCCATTTTCCTCACACTGCTGATGCAGAGCACAGTAAGGATAGAGAAAGTCAAACCAATGAGGACAAGAAGAAACAGACTATTCACTCTTCTTGCAGCTCCTGCTGCACAGATTCTGCTGTGTCCTCTGTTTAATGGCTGATGGTACTTCCATGCCTGCAGCAACCCAAGTTCCCTCACGTGCTGTACTATTACTTTCTATCTATCTGAAATGGTGAAATATGAGGAGTAAAAGTTATTCTTAAGCCTTAAAAGGCTGAAAATATAATCCTTAATACATCATTGAAAGCTTGGGAGTTCCCTGTATTTTACCTTGGAGCTCTTCAGTCTCCAGTTCCAATTTGTATCTTTATGGGAGCTACTGTGATAAACCAGCACACCACAGTGGCTCTGCAGCTCTGATCTAGGTCCAATAGGGGAACGGAAAAAGGGGTTTTACTCCTGTTTTAAGTTCATGGAAGGGTTTGTGCCATTGCACTGCGTGCAAGGGGAAAGTTTGGAGTAAAACAACAGATCCATGATTCCTGGATTCGACCAATTAATTAAGCAACTAGAGGCAGGATTCAGATCACAAATCAGGACACTTGTGCCCACAGGTGTTCTAGGTGTCCAAGGCCCTCTAGGGTCCTTAGTGATCAGGCCAATACACCAGCTGAGTCGACAGGCGTTTCAACCAGATGTCCAAATGTGATCACCAAAGGCTCCCCAGCTGCTTTCATTGACCAGATCACCACTGACAGAAGGAGGATAGCAGACACCCTACCTGCAGAGACCCCTGCTTTTAGGTGTTTGGCTTTCAGGGCCGAATTCCATCTAGGGATTTGCAGATGGACCTTGCTGCCTTTCATGGGCAGTCATTGAGAGGGGCTGGAGGCTGGAACACGCACACTGGTCACCATAAAGTATCCTGTGGCATGCCCATCCATGTTCTCACAGCCCAGATTAGCTGTCCATGTGCCTGCTGTCCCCCCAGCAGAGTCCCAGTTACAAGCACCAGATAGGTCGTGTCAGTGCAAGAGCAAGAATGAGAGCACCTAGATCTGGACCTCAGGTTGTGGACAGGAACTGCAAAACTGCACTGAGAAAACTGGAAGAAAGAAGTTGTCTTTTAAATTAATAAAACATGTCACCCACAATCAACAGAGAGCTTAATACAGATTTGAATGCATGGAAAAATCAATTATGTGTTCTACAGAACTGAAATGGAGACCTGGCTGGAAGGCCTCCAATGGAAAAAATTTTCTTGCAAAATGTTCACTGTAGTTAATTGTCTTGAGGATACTTTTGGCCTTCAATTAATAAAATCAACTGAAGAAAAAAAAATGAGATATACTTTTCATAACATTGAACATTTTTTTATTTGGACATCATCAGGTTTTTTTTTTGTATTATGAGCTATAACTTATTCCCAAAAGCTTATTTCGGTCAAAGTCTTCATTTTTGTTAGTATAAGATGTTTTATGATGTTTTAACCATCTTGTATTTTTTCACAATTAGGATTCATTTGCAATATTAATTCTGGAATTAAAAAAAACCCTCAAAGAAGTAAAATGTCCTCTGTGATGAAAACTCTAAGTTTTGGTTTAGCTGTTTATGTTCCTCCTGAAATATCTTTACTTACTGGCTTTTCTTTTATTTATATTATAATATATTCCAGCTTTTGAAATAAAAGCACAGTTGTTGACTAGGACGTTCTTCTCACACCTTATAATATGTCTGCACAAGAATGCAAGCAAATTTTACACTCTTTGATATATATCATGTTCCTAGAAATAGTTGTATGATAAACATATGTCTAAGTAACTCAGATTTATTGAGTTCTGCCAGAAGGTTTGAAAAGCTCCATTATATTATTTATTGAATTTACATTTATTTTTTTCTTTTATTCATTCATCCCTAAGACTCAGGCTGAAAATTTCCCCAGTCTTTATGGAATCCTTCATGAAGACAAGGAAAAGATTTACATTTTTTAATTGTTTGTCTGGATTTTCTTTTTTTTATGGGAATAGGAATGAAAAAGTACACCCACAAGACCTGCATAGAACTTCTCTAACGGAGATTCGATATCTGATGATAAAAAAAATGAGAAAATGACTGCTTGAGAGGTTCCAGGGGAGGGAAGAACAAGAGGCCCAGGAGAGCTGTCATTTCCTCAAGAAAGTCATGGTAAGAGTGCAAGGATGAACACCCTAATTGGGGTGGTGACTAGCCTGGCTAAAACAGCAGCTTCAGGAGCTACTGGGAAACAAAAGTTGTGGAAACTACATTGTGTGAATTAAGTACAGAGCATGAAAAAGAGAGGTGAGGCTGAGGCAAGAGAGAGGCAAGAACAAACCAGGAACAAGGAGGCAGGACCGGGGTGGCTTTGCACCTGGTGATGTCCTACAGTGTTCAGGACACAGAATTCATCCAGAGAAATAGCATACTTATCGGACAAGCTGACGTGGCTGACAGAACGCTCGGGCTGCAGGACATGCAGGTCCTTCCAGAGGGCACAGCAAAGAAAATCATAGCACACATCAAGCAGTAGCTACCAGGTGACATCTAGAGGAAGAGGAATCCCTTTGATAGAAGCACTGGCAGAAAGAAAAAGGCCAGGGAACGCCCTGCTTCACTGCTCAACGATGTTGCAACTGTTGGCAAAAGACTTAAATTTATTGCATATTTTTTGTATCAGTCTTTGGTGCAACAGGTACCAGTTAGTTAGTTCCATACTAGGGAAAAAGAGGCAAGGCTTTGTCTTTAGTAGTTAATTTTAATAGTCTCAATTTTTAAAAAATCATTAGCAAGGAAATAAATAGCACTCAGCACAGAATTGTCAGAAATAAAGTTATTTTCCCCCTGGGGTGAATGGGAGGCTTTGTGGGGCAGTGCAAGTGGCTTCATTTTAGCCAGGCACTGACTGCCATGTTTTGCCATTTTCATAAGCAGGGCATGGAAATGTGGTGTTGATGAAGGGAGCGGACATCTTTGAGAGCAGGCTACACAAATAACTGTGAATACTTTTAGGGTGAAACTTTCAAGAGACAGGGCAAGAGATAAGGGACTGCTGGAACATCTTCCCCTCTATTTTTCTGTGTTTCTTTGACTTCACATGCACATAAATTGTTATTATTTCTTGGTTTCGCATTCTGTTCTTGTCCTGCTTTGAATCCCACACTGTTTTTTCTTGTCTAATTGACACTGAGTTCAGTGCCTGCTGAATTATATCACAAGTGTTTCTTAGTTCCAAGTGGCATCGAGATCTGACAGCCTCTTTTGCCAGAGGAGTTTCTTTCTCCTTTGAAGTCATTACATTCAATAACACAGGAGACATGACAAGGCAGAGAGAAGGAATTGCAAACAAGAGAAGTCAGACTCCACAGAATCCATAGCAAAGCTGACAACTGAATCCAAATCTCCTGGATCCCCAGAGAGCCTCTCATGTGAACGACTATCCTATTAATCGTGGGGGCAGGACAGGCTGTCATGAGCCACTGGTGAGCCTCACATCAGCAGCTGCCATCTTTCTCAAGTTAAGTGAGTACAGGAGCTATTGGGTTGAGTCTTAATTGTGAAAGCCCAGGAATTACTCCTGAGGCTCCAACATCCCAATGAATGCAAAGTTTTGATCTCAGCATAGCAAGCTAATGAGCCTTTCAAAGCTCCCCTCAGGTTATCTGGAGCCACTCCCCAGCTACAGATTTAATTCTCTCTATACACTCTGAAAAATGTAGTCTATTTAATATTCTACCCACAAGCTGGCTTGAGGCTACATGAAGCTATTGTTTAGGGTTTTTTTCCGGTCTGTTAATTATACCTAAAATTGGCAAACTACCATTTCTGGTGTAAAGCTACATGTGATGTGTCCCTAAGCCAAATCATATACTATCTTAGCCTGGAAAGCTGGCAGCTAGCAGCCAAACACAGCAAAAACTGGGCTCAGGTGTCCCCTGAGCACATGTAGGCAGCAGCAAAGACAAAATGAGGAGATGCCAAAAGGGCAGATCCTGCAGCACTTGTTCAGTTTTTATGGCAATTGTTTGCTCAGGCAAAACTCTTATTTGTTTTAGGGAAGCCAAGGCTTTGGAGTGTGGATTTGC
Organism: Callaeas wilsoni; assembly: GCA_013398955.1. NCBI lineage: Eukaryota > Metazoa > Chordata > Aves > Passeriformes > Callaeidae > Callaeas > Callaeas wilsoni. Next base: position 40,260 of record VWPU01009639.1, on the reverse strand, counting down.
AGTGCTTATAGGCAGATGAGCCCTGGGGAAAGATCCTCTCTGTGCCACCTATTTATGATGGGGATGCTAATACCAGGTTGTGCCGCTTGTCATCCCACTGTGTGATGCAGGCGCCCTGTCCCATGCGCAGGTGAGAGTCCCTGGGGTGCCGGGGACAGCCAGCAGCGGGGGCACCTCTGACAGCCCAGCATTGCCTGTGCGAAGCAGTGCCGGGCTCAGGTGTGTGCGACACACACACTGCACAGCGTGGGGCAGAGCGGTGCAGAGCTGAGCGCTCTGCACGCCTCTCCTCCCCCGCTGCACCCCCAGCATCGCCGGGCAGGAGAGGCGAGAGGTCCTGGCAGGACACAGCTGGTGCCAGGGAGACCCGGCTCACGCAGGAGGGCTGTCCCCACGGGAAGCAGCACCTGCTCACCGCGGCTAAGCGCCTCTGCACATTCAAATTAAAATGCAAACAAGGCTCCCAAAGGCAGTGCAGAGCCTTGACCTCCTGCCTTTCGGGGATCCTAGCCTGAGGTGACACAGAGTTTTCACTCAGCACTGCCCTGTGATGCCACAGTGATGGACCAAGGTATATTAGTACGCCGGCACGCTGGCCGGGCTGAGATGGCAGCAGCTTGTCCAGGAGTGCTCAGCACAAAGGGAAAACTCCCTGTGGCACCTCGGTGCCTCTCTAGCCAGCCTCCCAGCCCGTGCGGTGGAGAGCACGAAGCCTAGCATGCCTGGGGCTTATGGATAGCCCGGGCATGGCCAGAAACAAATGAGCAGAGGAGGCTCCTTCGGCCGGTATTCCAAGGGTTTATTGTAGAAGCTCCCTTAAAGGGGACCTGAAACGAAGAGGACAAGACAAGAGACTGAGGGGCTTTAAAGGGATACAGGGAAGGGGGCGGAGATGACATAGCAGGGACCTATAGGAAGAGGAGAAAGGCGGGACAGGTCTGGTTACCTTTGCTTAGGAGATACAAGGGGTGTCTGTCCACTGACCGTCCGGCAGACTGAGCCCCCCGCAGGAATCCTAGGAATTCAAAGGCAGAAGCCATCCTCACAGAAGGGGGTTTTACTCTTTCGAACCCGCCCACTAAACCTCTTTTTCTGGGCTCTGTGGCCCCCTGGTTATTCTTGTGTTTGGTTCATTCACCACAACACCAAGGGAAGGCCGCCACCATTGCAGGTCCCTGGTAGTCACCTTCACTGTGGTCAAGGGAACCAGAGGAGAGGAAAAGGGCAAGGACTCAGAGCTGGCCATGAGGTAAAGGGAAGGACAACTCCAAGAATCCGCTCTGAAATCATGCATTTTCCTGGGAAATCACCACATGTGGCTACCAAGGCCTTACCCATGCGAGACAAACAGCTGCGTCTCTCCTCCCAGGGGTGACAAATCTCCAGCAAAATCCACATGGATGCTTGTGAACCTTTCTCTTGCAGCCCACACCAGGAGGGACAGCTCAGGCCTAAGAAGCCATAACTTTTAGTTGCTGCAATAACAAGTAAGAATGGAAAAATTTAACCAGGATGGAATAAAAAATATTTTCATTTTCCAAAGTCTGAGGTGAACATTATTTTACATTTTTTGCAATTTGTGGAATGTTTTCAAAGTATTTCATCTTTCTGGTAGTTAAGCTTTTAGTTTCTTATTTGCTGCCAAATATAATAGACCAAGTGGTGGCCACAGAGTAGCACTTTTCCCCACTTTTTAACTTTCCCCCTTGTTACCCTAAGCTTTCAAGACATTATAAAAATGTGGAAGTTCTGAAAAATTTGTGTTTGGCAGAAAGAAAATTGAAAGAAAATTAAAAGAAAAGTGATGAGTGGGGAGAAGAACAGGGGTTATTCAAGCAAAAAAGATCAATAGGTTCTCATCTGGCAAACGGGTGTTTTCTCAGAAATCTGGACAGACTGAGCAGCAATCCCAGGGCCACCCTCACACAGTTTGTGCAGACTCTGACTCCACTGTCAGATCTGCTGTACAGAGGCATGAAATGATTTTGTGGCACAACATGTGTGCTTTAATTACAAGTGCATTTCATGCCATGTATCAAAGAAAACTGAGGCAACTTAATTTAGCCAATTAGTCTAAGATCGGGGCTAGTGAAGTCTCTTACATAAACATTTCAGAGCCTGTGCAATCCATTTCCTTCTTTGCACAAATAAACCTCTCTCTTCTGTAAAATTTTGCACACAGAAAGAAAATTGGCTACAGCAAGTCCCCTGGTAGAACGGCTGCTTTCTGCAGCTACTCAAAAGAGATATTTTACGAGCAGATCTATAAAGTGGTGTGAAACAATGCTCCAGCCCCAACAACAAATGGGGTGAGCTGGCTGGATCTTGGGCAATGGCAAATCGATGTGGAGGGCAATGGCTGGGTCAGCAGCAGCCAGCGTGGTGGCAGTGCCATTCTGGGTGGTCCCTGGTGGGTTTGGGGACCACGGCTGCGCAGGCACTGCTGGAGGGCTCACAGGGGGCTGGGCAGCCTGGCAGTGCAAAGCTGCTTTCCCAGTTTGGCAGCTGTGACTGGGCTCAGGCTCAGGTCCAGCTCCATGCTTTGGTAGTAAAATTGCAAATATAACAGAAATAGAGAATTTAACAAAAAAATGTTACCTTTTCCTTCCCACCTTAACAAATTACTCAATGGAATGTTTTATTTGTAGAAAACAATCAAAACTTGATCACTGCTTTATATTAAAAACTTGTAATTCCCTTGTCACCCTTGCATGATGCAGGATTGAATCCACCGTGATCTGGCAAACAGCAAGGGAGGGGAAGAGGAAAGACATGACAAAGGTGTCCACATATTCAAGCATTTACCTCTTACTGAATATATCTGGAGCAGTTAGCAGTGCTCAGAAATAATGTAAGAAAATTTAGAGGGCAACATCTGTTTTAGTGTCAGAATTCATTAGTGAGGAAAAAGGGAACACAGGTACACCAGGGGATTTGGAAAATCTGAGATTACAAGCAAATGTGTCATTCAAAATCCACTATTTTCTGTTTCTTGCAACTTTGCTTGACAGATGAAAAGAATTTGAGACCAGCTAAAGAGTGTGTGTGAGGCTTAGAAGTACTATGGTACTCATTATCCTTCATGGAATCCTCCTTAATGATTTGTTCTGTGGCCATATACAGGATCACAAATGCAATAAAAGTGGGAAATATTGAGTTAAAGCTATGTCTGGCATGGTGATGTCATCTCTACAATAAACAAATGCCAATGTGGAGCTATAAATAATCTCTTTATCTTAATCTTGAATTGATCCGATACCAGATGTATACACACTTCATGAAAATTCCTTAGCTTTGAAGAAAGAGGACAATAACCTGTAACATAAAGCTATATGAATATCTCTGTGTGTTTCCTATGGGTAGTACATGCTACAGCAAGAGGGCACAGGGCCGTTGTCTCTCCTGCAGTGACAGCAGGTCCTTGGAAGCATAGAAAAAACTTTATAAAGAGTATCTAATTTATGAGAGAGATCTGAGCACACCTGAGCTTTCCCTCTCCAACGCAAAGTACATTGAGATAAAACATCATGTGAACATACATCCATGCTGAAATACCAGTCTTAGGCAGCTAAATCCACCCTTTTGTTCCAGACCTCTTTTTAATGCTGCTTATATGAGATATTTGTGTCCAACAGGAGCTTTTACATTGTAATGATTGCATTTGAAAAATAAAAAAAAATCCATTTCATCAGTCGAGCAGTATCTTGGAGCTGACTCAAGCCAATGAGAATCTTTCCATTGACGTCATTAAGCTTTTATTCAGGCTCTTAATCTGCAATCAATCAACCCTTAATATTATTCCATGCAGAGTTCCATGCCTTCGTTTGGTGATAGAAAAAGATGAGACCAAACACTTGTCCCAGCTACTGGTGCTGGCAAATGAGCCTGGCTCATAATTACATTTCCAGTGAGTCTCAGTCGGAGTTATCCCAAAATGCACTGTTTTGCTTTTTCTCCCTTGTGTACATTCCTCCAGCTTTGTGTTTTGGCTTTCACGCTAACTGGACTGCTCCTGCTGATCTAAGCTGGAGAGCCCAGTCCTGTGGCATCCCCAGTGCTGCTGGGGACAGCCAGCCTGAGCCATGGGCCATCTCCAGGGGCAGGCAGCATGTCCCAAAAGCAGGCTCTGGGACATTAAATCCTCCCGCAGTAGCACAAGATATTTACTAATGATGCCAAGATGCTGCATGAGATTGTCAGGGGGAAAAAAAAGGCATAAAGCCCCAAATCTTCCCTGGCCTCTGCCAGCAATGCATTCAGTACACCTCATTTAACCTTTCCCTCTCCAATGGCCATGGGTGCATTTTCTCTGCACAAGCTGTCAGAATAAGGAACATCTGTCTAGGGGTTCTGATGTCAGGGTCTTTAACTCTTGTTGTGTTCTGGTGGTCTTTCTGGTATGCTTTCACCATATCTTTTTTTAGAGGAAAGAGAATGGCAGCCTGGGTCTACTCCTGCAGGGGCAGTTGCACAGGACGATACACAGCTCAATGAGTCACACACACCCACACACCTTCCAGGACTATGATGTGTCTGTAATGGGTGAAACAACTTTCCCCACTTAGCAGCTGAAAACAACAGGCAAAAAGGAAGAACTAAAATGTAGGGCATTATCAGAGGTGCCTGAAACATGGCCTGGGTACACTGGACATTGAGAGGTTACCTGGAAGAGGAGTGACAGAAGGGAAGGCTGCACACCAGAAATAAGTTCAAACACGTGCACAACAGTGACTGCAGAGGTGCCAGAGATGGCGAGGCCCCAGTGGTAATTGTGCCTTGCCACTTTCTACTGCAAGTCTGTCACTTACATTTGAAGTCGTTCAACAAAGCCTTGGCTTTATTTGCTTCAGTGCCCAGTTGCCCCTGAAAGAATAACATTCAACCAACAAGCCCATGAGGTCAGACAACAGGGAGAATGGTTTTAGCTTTCAAGGACAGGAAATTCAGGATAGCTCTTGGGGATAAGGACAGGAGAGCTACAGTACCCACCTATACCTGAAGGTGTCAGAGTCTTGGCCCAGTCATAAACTGGAGGCCAAGTGGACAGATTTAAAGGAATACAGAGCACCCAAACAGAAACTGCAGGCCCAGAGAGTGTCCACACATCTAAAGTAGAGGAGCAGAGGAGGAATCACTTCCATGTCTCTCAAACTTTGGGCTCATATTTCATTCATGCTGACTCCATCATTCATGCCATGGATTGAGGAGTGAAGTGTGCAGTTGGACAGGACAGGAAACTGTCATGGACAGAGGGATGCAGGGCTCAGGGCTGGCCTGCTCTGCTAGCAGACAGCAGCTTTCTCTCAGACCAAGGGGCACACACTGCCCAGGACTGGTTTTGTGGACTTGAGAGGTGGGAGAGCCCCAAGGACAGAACTGAGGGTCAGGGAGAAAGGAGAGGAGCAGCTAAGTTCAGAAGCATGCTTGAACCGTGACACATCTGGGTGAGGGTAAAGATGGTCAAGGATCTCTCACAGGATGTTGTGTGGTAAAGAACCTTACTGTATCTGTAGGTTGATTTAATGCTAAAGATTAAATACTTGCCACTTAAGACTTAATTTGAGGTGAAGCCATAAATTAAATTTTTCTCATCTCTCATCATTGATCTTTTCTGGGAAGATATAAGCAGATACAAGTCACAGCTGGAAAATGAGGAGTAATTGATGGAGCAGCCAGAGGGCTTTGTTGTAGCCACATTCATTTTGTGCTTGTGAATCATGCCAACAACAGCAAATAGATTTACACATTAGTAGCACATTCAGGATAATCTCTTGGTGTGTAAAATACGTGCAGGTACCCTGATACTACAGATTCTGCAAAGATAGGCTTTATCAACAACACACAGCTTTGTTTCTGAATTAATGCTGAATATTCCAGGTGCTCTATAAGACTGAAGGCCTTTGCACTATAAATCACAGGAGAGCAATAATTTTAGCCTTTCACAATGAGAAAGCTTGTTCTGGGAAATCTTTCCCTCTCGAAGGCCCCCTCTTGATTTTGAGTAGTTTGGGCGTGCGGGTGTCCCTGATTTTCTAGGCTAGAATTTACAGATAAAAATGTAAAAAACAGGTCTCTGTCTTCAATATTTGTCTCAAGTGTGAATATAATATGACACTAAGGCAATGATGCTCAGCTGTGGGGGGGGAGACCTTTCCCTTTGTGACTTAGGGCCACAGGAAATTAAAAAGTTTAAGCTGAGAAGGGACAAAATAGGGTATGTATAATATTGTTTCTTGTATTGCTCCCATCTGGCCTCAAGGGACTTGCTAATAGCCTGACTCTGTCACAAGGTGCCTGCCATTTCAGGTGTCCTTGGAGTCTTACCATCTGGACATGCAAGAAACGCAAATGTCAGTTCACAAGGCACAATTTTCTTCCTCTCAGCACAGCAGGAAAAAAAAAACCGACTTGGAAAATGTTAAATTAATATAATTAATGACTCACAGAAATTGAGAGGAAAAACTATCCAAAGTAGGTAATTGTACAAAATATCATGATGTTTAAATCAAATTGGTTTTGTCTGATTGAACAGCCAATATTCAGAGGTGTATCCGTCCTATAGCCAGAGAGGCCAGCCTTTCTTCAGCATTGTAAAACTATTAAAAATGGATGATACCCTGATTCTCCAACCTATTAATGCTGCTTGGACAACTTCAGTTGAATGAATCTGATAAGTAAACAGCTTCAAAGTGGTGCTGGTTGTGTTGGAGCTCAAAATTTCCCTGCCATGCAAACCAGAGCTCCATCATAGAAGAAGGAGAGGGATCACAACCTGCCTGGGAAATTCAGGAGGGCTGGATGGACCCGAGCAGCCCAGCATGGGAGGAAGGCTGCTCTGCCACCTTCGGCTGCATTAGCAACAGCTCTTGCTGGGGTCAGCTGCACCATGCAAAAGATTCCAAAGAAAATCATTGCTGGAGCTCTGCAGAAAACTGCCTTTTTTCTGACTCACTGACTAACTAGGAAAAGAAGAATTAAAAAGTAATCATCTCTCTGGGTCAAATGAAGGAAGAGGATTAAGATGCAGTGTCCAGGGCCCAGAGGTACCTGGACAAGCATTTCTGCAGAGGGGATTAGCACAGCTGGGCTCATGAGCTGAGTTTCCAGCTGTTTTTCTTCCCCCATCTCTGGCCTCCCCAGGCTGGGACACCTGCAGTAGGCTCCTGGAGCACTGTGGCCAAGCACCCTGCCTCCAGTGGGGGTTTCTGCCTCTGGGCAGAGGAGCTTACCAGCCTGGGGCAAGCTGCAATTTACTTGGACCCTAAATCTGATGGCAGGGAGAGAGACAAGCTTTTTAACTGGTCCTGTCCAGCCTTTTGTTCCCAGCCACCAGAAGATGAATTAAGGAGGATTGAGGTTGTACTGTTATTCTTCTAAATAAATGCTACTGACGTCTGGGCACTCTTGGCTGGCAGCTCTTTTGGATTTCTATTATATTTGCATATTTTAAGCTCAAGAAAAACAGCTGAGGTCACAAGCTAGGTACTTTCAGCAAATCCCAGGGAAGAAAACAAACCAAAACCAAACCAAACCCAACAAAGATCTGTCTAATAAAGGTGCCCTTAGAAGGTGGCTATCTCAGTGTGCTGCCCACTGGCCCATGGCAGGGAGGGGCACACTGAGATGGATATTGGCACCAGTGTGGCAGGGAAAGCTGGGCCACATTTGCATGTGCATGGTCCTGTGGGGCTGCAACCAGGGGGCACTTACTGAGCCCCTCCAAGCTGTGTCTTAGATGAGCTCTCGGTTTGGCCCCGCACTTTGCAGAGGCATGCTATAAACTCAGTGAGCATGTCAGCACGGCCTGAAGGCAACCAGCAGGGAAACAACCCCAGGTCTGGCTTTTCCACTCTTTCTAAATATATGGGCAGTGACAGGTGTAAAATTACACCAACCAAGCAATAACTCAGACCTGTTTGAGTGCCAATTATGTGTCTTTTTACAACATTGGGCCTCTGCCTGAACACATCATTTAGGAGAAAAATATGTTGTAAAAGTGTATTCACTCTAAAGAATGCTATAAAAAATTATTCTTAATATTGGTCTCACTTGTTTAATCTTTGGTCTTTCCTCTGCTTCTCCCCCATCCTGGGATAAAGGCGTTTTGGATGCCCTGTGTTTCATGCACAGTCTTGTAGGGTTAGCGAATAGGCCATTGAAAATAAATATACATAAATCTTAGCCATGTATGGTCTCCAGACGGGGAAAATGGCTCACAAAACCCAGAAAGATGACCAGCCATTAAAAAAATGCTGGACACTATTATTTTGATGGCAGGGACTCAAGCTGCACAGCGCACGGCACAGTTTACAGAAGAGGCTGCTGATTGAACACGCTGGCTTGGCAGGCAGAGCGGTGCCCAGGGCACAGGGTCACGCTGGGGTATGGACTGGTGCTGCTGACTGCCACCAGAACCAAGAGTTTAGCCTATGTTATTTGGTTAATAACAACTAAAAACTGGGTTTAGAGAGTGGGATCTTGTCTCTAAAACATACAAGTGCAGATACTGTCCTTTGCTAACAGGAATGCTTTACGTATGAACTCACTTGCTCACTTTGTGGGTGGAACCACTGCCTGCTCTGAGGCCTGGGGAACTTCTGTGGGCAATTAACAAAACTCTTCCATGGCAGAAGGCTCAAAGAAGATAGGCAAGGATAATGTGCTCATGAAGCTCAGAAAACCACGTCGGAAGTGACCACAGCTGTAGTACAGGAAGCTGAACTTAACACAAAGAGGGCCAGAGGGTGGCCTTCGTTTTAGATAAACAACTGTATCTGTTATGTGGGTCAACTGGTTGGGAAAATGGCCTTTCCTAGAATGATTAACAGGCAGTATTGTCTTCCTGAGCCAGCCACATCAGCATGGGGGAAACCTATTTGTGGTTCAGGCCCACACAGAGTCTAAAAGCCAACAAAATGGGCCCTGAAGAGAGCAATGGGTCTGAGCTGCTCTCAGCCAGTAATGGGAATCATGCATAACAATCCAACTGTATATCTTTGCCTTGCGATTTCAGGACATTGCTGTATCGCTCCGTTATATCAGAATTCCGTGCAATGTCAAGTACCTATTAATAAGTAAATTTGATACTAAACTTCAAATCCTTCTTGAGTGAAACATCTGAAAGAACTTGGTCAGAAGATATTTGAGTCATGACAATTCCACACGTTACCCTTCCCAGGAGACAGGCTTAGGAATCGATTTCCCAAGCCCTTTGGAACACACTACTCCTGTCAGTAAAGCTGACTGCATATTCCTGTAGACCATATCACACTCGGTGTCACTGCAGTTTCCAATATTCCCTGTAATTTCCCAGCCTGCAGATGAGTGAGGGAATCAACGTGAAACCACCACTTCTTTGCAAACTTTCCAAAGCACTGCATAAGCCTCTAGAAACTCTCTCACTTTCATGCCCCCAAGTTTCTATCCAGGCTCTTCTCCCCCACTTCCTTATCCCTTGGGTTGCTCACAATCACTGGTGGGACTCAAGTGAGCAGAAAAATCATGTGCTTGTTATTGTTTGTATTCTGTACAGCAGAAGAGGTAGGGCTGAGCCCGTATTCTTGAACAGAAGCATGCAGAATGATTCAAAGCATACCATGCTTTTATTTACATATTTATAATTATATTACATGCAATAACAACATCTTATAATGTGGCATTATAATAGTAAAATATTTGAATTTTTTTATTACATATAGTGGTATATTTTTATATTTAAATGTGTAAGCTTATATTGTTTAGCCAATCAGTGTAAACACAAGACTAGAACCCAGAAGTCCTAAACTAGTTGAAATGTATTAGATGAATGTGGTAGTGCTTTGTCTTGTGACACAGATATATTTATAACGAATCATTTGACACAGGTTGTTATTCTGCTCATAGACAGTTTTCTTTTGCTGACACTGTATTCCTCAGTCTGCAGAAGCTGTTTCTTTCCTTACAAGTCCTGCTTTAATAACACTTCAAGCCATTTAAAATCCACACTGCAAGCACAGTCAAGGAGTGTAGAGGAGCGTGGAAGTCAGGGTGAGGAGAACGCAGCCAAGTCTGGGGCTCACACAGATGTTACTGTGCACAGCTACAGCGAGAGGCACCCCTTTTGGTAAGAGAGCTGCAGAGCAGGACTCAAGGGCTGCACATTCCCATGTACGGCAGAGAATGCACATTTGTTAGCATGAAGAAATAATCTGCACCGTCTCAGACACATATTCCCTGGGCTGCTAGCTCCTGCTAGCTCCTTTTAAAATGAGGTGTCTTGCTTTAGGGTTTTTGCACATGAATTCATGAGAAACCCTGAGATACCCTTCCACTTTGACCTTCTCAATATCCTCCTGGCCTGGGGCTGCCTTTACCCTTTCTTACTTTACTCCCAAAGTCCCAATTCACAGCAATCTCATTTCAGCTGGGGATAAGAAGATACTTCCACACTCTTGAGCACTTCTGAGCATCATCACCATTCTTGAGCACCATTACAATCCTTCCTTCCCTTCCACTGCCATTGCTAAAGACTGAACTAGAAGTTTATCTTTTTAGGAACATTTATATTTCAAATTCGTATCAGTGAAAACAACAAAGCTAAAACAGACTCAGTGGAACAATCAGGCACTGAAAAATATTACCCTTTTCCATGTGAGGAACCTGGCTGCGAGGCTTATTTCTCTCCCAGGCATTGCAGAGGGAAGTGGGGGGGAGAGTTGGGGACTTCTGGGTTTGGGACATTTACGGTTCTCAGGACTCCATCAGGTTCAGATGTAGCAAACTGGTGGACAGTGGTATTAAGTATCTTTTAGAAACCTAAAAAATACAGTCAGCGTAATGGTCCAGTGGTTCTGAGGCAGTCAGCAATTAACAGCCCCCTGGGGGAAAGCCTGTGGTAATTGGTTTATAGAACTGATCAAACTGGGAGCAACATCAAAAACCAGATTACAAGAAGGAAGGAAAGTACACTTGTGAAAGGAGATTTTAATTACTATAAGAGGGCAACAAAAAGGCTGCAATAGCTGCTTGTCTTACCTGTCTGCCTTGGAAAGGCCAAATCCTGCAAATATGTCACCACAGATATGTTTTGTAGGATGTCCTGGCATCTGCTTGGATCTATTTGCAGCATACCTGATGAAATAATTATGTGTTTCAGGTCCATAGAGAATACTGGCATTAGAGGCAGTACAAACTAAAATGCCTTTTATTCAAAAGGCTTTGGCTTGTTAGTGAGATTGGACCAGCAGATGGTAAATACCAGCTTGTAATACAGTATAATGCAGTTTGCTGAAGGAAAATGTAACATAATTTAATGCAAGAGTAAGGAACCAATCAGAGCAATGAGCAGGGAAGGGATTGAGAGTATCACAGAAAAATCATTGAAACCATGAGGCCAGCACACAGCTGCAGTAATAAAGTCTGTCATAAAGTGGAAGGGACTATAAGAGGGGACTTAGTGTAGATGGTTTTAGTCAGAGCCCCATCTGCTCTAAGCCCCACACCATGTACGGGAGATGTTAATGGCTCAGGGGGGCACAGGGCAGCTCAGGGTGAGGGCACCTGTTTTACTACCAGGTTTATGGGGAGGAGGTGACCTGTATGGAGGTTCCAGCATTGCACAGGATGCTCTTCAACAGAAAGGGAAGTAGGAATGGAGCTGAACCCAGGTTTGTACCTGCCAGGTCTTCAAGTGTTTACGTAGAGAAAATTTCTTCTATTTTTTGCATGCTTTCTGTTTAATTGCAAATAAGGCCCAAAAAGATGTTTCATTATTTGTGTGACCAGCCTGCAAATGTGGACCATCCCTGGTGCCCGGATGCCAAGCAAGCATTTTACAAAGGCCCACTGGTTAGCAAGCTTACCTTTCCTTAAACCCACCTGCCCCCAGCAAGCCTTTCCAAAGAAAACAATCAGCTTCCTCCAATCCCACAAAACCTGGGCTAGATTTCTCAAGTGAAATATTGGAAGATCACTGAATTATTTAATATGATTATTCTGATTATTTTGGCAAAGTTCTGTCTCAGACGACCATGATTTTCTGATTTGTTAAGCAAAAAGATTCACTTCAGATGCGAAAGCCAAGCTGAGGTTCCCCTCCTTGTGTCTTATGCCCAGCCCCAAACAGCCTGGGACCAGGCTATGGCGCATTACCCCTGTGTGGTGCATGTCATCGTACCCCATCCCACCACACCAGGCGCTCTCTTTGTCTTCCGTGGGATTGCAGAGTGATGAATGAGTGCAGAATCTGACTGAGCAGGAATTAATGAAGTTTAATACTGTCTTTGGCCAGACACAGTGACCACCACTTGATAGCTGAAGAAACGATTACATTCCACAAGAAACCATATAATTAAACCTACAGGAACCTCCACATCAAACGCAAGTATGTGTCACTACCCCAGATGAAAGTACACATGAGGCATAGAAGGGGGGAGAGTTTTTACTGCCTCTCTTTTACAAAGCCTTATGTGTTTGAGAAAGAGGCCATGCAGCCAAGGGGAGCTAGCAGAGAAGATGAAAAAGAAGCCCTAAAAAAACCCCATCCCAATAGTGCAGTATAAAAAGCTCTGCAAGAAAGAAAGGATGTCTGACTGGGTTAGAAGCGTAAAACAAGAGATTATCCCCTTTTGTCTTATTTTTTTCTGTGATTTGTGACCAGTGCATACCCTTAGTGCATTAACAGATGTGTACCAAAAGGACTTTCTTCATTGCCACTTTTCCTTTTAAAGGAAATAGTCCACTATTCCTCATTTGGCTAAAAGCTTAGGGTTAAAAGGGAAGTGCAGGACTGCTGTTTCCTGAGATTCAAGAGTGCAACTCAGCCTCTCCACCACCAACACAAAAAAGGAGCACGTGAAAAAAATTCTTGCCATTGAAGTCACTAGACTGGTATTCTGATTTCACACATGGAATATATCTGTTAAGGAAGCAGATGTCAATTTTATACAGGCAGTCTTTAGAGCAAAACCACACTCTAAATAATGAGGGAGTGGGGAAGTGCATCAAAGGTTGGAACGAAACTTCATGTTACCATGAATAAAGGCTAGAGGGGCTCTGGATGCATTCAGAACTGAATCTTTGTGATATTCTCACAAACAAGTTCAGTGAGCATGATGGAATTTTGCACACATTAATTCACTTCCCACAAATACAGAAACACGAGGCGTCCCTAACCCTCTCCCTGTCTTGAACCCGGGCCCAGTTACCCAAGCTCATGTCCTGGTTGTGCGTCGAACGGCACAACCTCAGAGCCACTCTTGGCCCAACTCCCCACCTTTGCCTGCATGCTCAGCATCCCTGGTGACACGGAGCCTGCTGCAGCTCCTGTGGGGTGAGGGCCATCACAACAAGCCAGCCCCCACAGGCAGGAGGAGGGCTGGGTGTCTGTGCTGCAGTAAAGCTGGGGGCAGCACTGGAACCAGTGCCACAGCTACAGAAACATCTTCGCGGCCTTCTGACCATGGAAGTCTGCCTTTTGAACATCCAGAAGTGCAGAGGGGTTCGAGCATGGGAGAAGGATCTAGTTATGACATCTGCAAGCTGGAAGGATGCCTCCCTTCCCTACTCATGCTGCCTGAGTATGTTCATTCTCTCTCATTTACCAGAAGAAATACATGGGTGTTACCACTGAAGCTCATTACAGCTGTCAGAGGCAGCAAAGGTGGCCTTTCTATGAGCAGTTAGATCAGTTTAGCTCCATTTTGCCCTCAGCACATCATCATGGCCTCATCAGATACCCAACAACAAAGGAGCTTAAAAGGGATCCCTACAGAACTGGCAGCCTTTAAGAGACTTTTATTTTCATCAATGTACTTCTGGATAATTACTCCAAACAATTTCGAATGAGGTTAAGAAAAATACCTCCACTCTTTGTTTTAACCTCAGTTGCTAATTTATAGCAGTTCCTGGATCAATTGATCCTTGTGTGCTACAACAATCTTTGATCTGGCATTAGGTCCTTTCCTAAGGAGGCTCCAAGAAGCCCAACTCATTCCAGGACCAAACAAAAAGCTATGTTCTGAAACAGTCATCATTACACTTCGACTCGTTTTCAAACATCTGCATAATCTACGTACAGATCAAAGCCTGGATGCCTGAAAATGTTCCCTTGACGATGAATGTAGCATTACAGTGGCTCCATACATCACACGACGAGTGGTAGGATCCTGAAGGATCATATTTCTGGAATCACTTAGATTATATGCCAGGAGGAATTTCACACATGAAACAGATCAATCAAAAGCAGTCTTGAGCTCCACTTTGAGCGACGTAGAAACCTCTTGGTCCTCACCTGGCTGCTGCTGCTGTAGGTCAGTGCTGGAAGGGCGTCTGGAGCCAGGACCAGGGCCTCAGCGCTGGGCTCTCAGGCCGTGCTGCTGGCAGGGCAGGGACATGGCTCTGGAACAAAACATCCTGAGGCCATCTGGGCAAAGCACTTGAGCCAGGGAGCTCTCAGGCACACCATGACCTTGTAGTCAGACTTTATCTTCTATCAGCCCAAGATATGAACCTTATCTTGGGGTGCTGTGCTGACTGATCTGCAAGTTACAACAGTTAAGGTAATTAAATTCTTTCCTGTCAGTAAATTTTAGACCCCTTTAGGCTGTTGCTTTCAATGATGACAAAGATAATACTTACTTTTAATGAAGCCAAGGTTTGTAACAAGCTGCATTGTAAGGAATGTTCCACTTTGGGGGCAGATTTTCAGGGAATGGTCAAAAAAAGAATGGTTTTCTTTATGTTGGATGGAAATTTCAGTGCCATCTCAGTACATATAACTACAGATCCATATATACATACGTTAATGCACATGCATAAAAATAAATTTTATATATATATAATACTTAGTTATATATTTGCAGTTATTTATAAAAGGCTTTTCCCACTAGACTAGTTCAGTGCAAAAGATAATGCTCTTTGCATTTCATTTGCTTTAACTTTCACAACAGAAGGATGAAACAATAATTTTCTTTAAGATTTGAATATGTTTTGGAGGCTTGTTCAAGTTGCCTTTTGTGGCTCAGTGAGTTGCTGGAAATGGGGTTCTGTCAGACACAGAATGTTAAAGGCCACTGTCCTCATCAATGACGATCCCAGCACAATACCCTACAGAACAGTATAAAGCATTGTACTGCATAAGCATAAACCCAGTATAAGTAGATTTAATGGGATCTTCCCCTGGCCTGAATACACACTACTTCATCATGTGCTGTAAAAAAACCGCAATCTATGTACTTTAAAATCTTATCAAGGAGTTTGCAGTGAAACTCTGGCAACTTCATGTAGAAATCATGGATGAAGAAATTCTCTTCTCCCAGAAAGCAAGCAAAGAAAAGTCTATGTCCTTCCTCGCTCTGGTGGGATGGCTCTGCCCTGCAGCTGACCTCCTACAATCATCTGTTGTCAAGAAGCAACACTGATGTGTACCTGCATCTCTTTGGGAAGCAATTGTGAATGTTACTCACTATTGCTAGGTGAATAAATGCAGGTTTAGGAACCCAGGCTAAAAATTGGCCTTGGGACTGAGTGTTACCTTAGTTAGAAACAAGAACCCAGTGTCATTAAAAAGAACTAAAAAAGAGTGATGTTCACAAAGTACCACCTTGCAATAGTCGAGAAAATGTGTTGGCTCCCAGCCAGTGTCACTCACTTTGAAGCAATTTTAAGATAAAGGGTCATTCACTAAAAAGTACTGCTCAAGAGCAAAGCAGTGAAGGTGAAGAGTCAGAATCCCTTTTTTTGCCGGGGCAGTGGTCTGGGAACATCCTGCCTCCCCTCCTCAATGCTACTGGCTGCAGTCCCTTGGTCAGAGGGGTCAGTACAACACCACAGAGTTCTGAGGTACAATGCCCTTCAAGTCAGGCCTAGAAATCTGCAGCCTAAACAGCCCTGCTTTTGTCAGTGTGATATAAACCAAAGTGAATTCCAGATGGAACTGCAAAGAACCAGTTGTGACTGAATGTTACACTGCCTGTGATTTTGTGCTTTGTATTTTTGGATATAAATTATTCATACTAGGCCAATATCCAACAGACTGATTTATTTGTAAAATTTCATACGAATGATTAAATATTAGATAAACACAATTATCTCTCAACTAGCTTATAAATAGACATCTCAGTTACTGCACTGCATTCCAGGCCCCAGGGGGAGCCTTAACTAGCTGATACAGACAACCCTATTAGGAAAAGGTTTTGCCGTGGTCCTGATAGGATTTCACCTCAGCTGAAGAACTTTCTTATTCTTGAGTAATAAATGCAAAAAATATTTGTACTTGAAACAGAAAAAGAACAAGGCAAGGGAGGTGGGTGAAGAGGGAGGAAGGTAGGAAGGCGGGGGGAGGGAGGAAACAGGATTATCAGATATTCGCCCTTTATTTCCGTAGGTTACTCATGAGCAACCAACTTAACCATAAAAATGTCATTGGAATAGATTCTGGGAAACAGACCCCTACCTAACAGCAGTCCCACCGGGGCCTCCCTCGTCTGATCTATCACAATTAGCGAATAGAAATACTTTGCTATTCAGCAGAAACATACTTTGCTATTCAGCAGAAACAGAGCTGTCCTCGTAGAGGGCACAGACTTCCCCTCTTCAGAGGGCTTCAGAGGTGAGGACACACATCTCTCTCTGTAGATTGGTTCAACAAGGTATGAAATATTGCTGTTGGTCTAAAACTTTTCTCCTGTTTTTCACCCAAAGGCCACAGCCAGGACTGAAGCTCCTTTTTTTAAAATTTTTTTTGAGAAGAGTTACAGAAATAAAGATAAGAACAGGCCTAATTTTGTGCCAAAATGATCTGCAGCAACAAACTGAAGCATGGTTACAGCCATATTTATTGGCATTCCAGAACCATGACTCACATGGAATTAGCTCTTGAAGCAGAACAATGTGAGCTGAAGAGGTTTACACTTGAAGCATAAACAAAGCAGATGGATTGAGCATCCAACCTGCAAGAGAACAATTTCAGGAGAGGATGGGTGCAGTACAATTTTGTTAGTTACTGGGCTTTCTCTTTTTCTTCTTTTCTTCCCCAACATTGAAGGTGAGGTTTTCAGCCAGTGATGCTAAGCTTTCATAGTTGATCTTTCAGAGTTCAATGGATAACAGCAGTTATCCTGCCTCTATGCATGCTACCTGAGCGTACTTTTTTCAACTTGCCACTAAGACAAAATGTGACTATTCTGTGACTAAAATGAGGAAAATTATTAGGCCATGAATTACAGTTTATCCTGAAGGAATTTATCACATTTTTATTCAGATCTCACCACTGTATTTGCAAAGTCCTCTAAAGACCAGGCTCATATGATGAATTCTGCACACAGCAAGGGACCACTCACCTTACTGGGGCAGTTGATTAAAGACTCTGGCACACGTCTTTTACTGCTAGAGTTCATTTAGAGTCTGGGGAGCAGATACTGCATTTGAAAGTTCCACAACAGCTTTCCATATTTCCTTGAGTCTGCACTCCCAGGGTTGTATCCCCCATCACCATTCACCACCTACCAGCTGGAGGCTATTGACAAGTTTATATAAATGTAGGCACTGTTTTACATGCAGCCTGCCTAATTTCTTCAGGATTCAGCTCATTTCGGTTCTACAGTGCTAAAAGCTGGTGGCTGCAGAGCTCCAGTGAGCTGCTGGTGCAAGTGCAGAACAAACCAGTGTCTCGTGAAAGGCGCAGCTGAGCGGCAGAACGTGCTGGAGATAGAGCAGATGTCAGTAGCAGGAGGCACAGTAGGGCCAGAAATCTGGATCAGGCCTTGGAACAGATGGCTTCAGGGGCCACAGCCCGAGCGTCTGTCTGGGTAGGGTGGACAGAAAAACAGCTCAGAGAAGGGCCAGAGCTGGGACCGCAGCAGGGTGAGCGATGGCCTCTCTGTTTTGTTGTTACAGGGTGAAGTGCTGCATTAATACAGTTGCTGTGGAGGGCAGTGCATGAAATGGGATCGTTTTGCTTCATTTAATGGTTGGAGGCATTTCACTTCTTGGAGGTCCCTTTTTCTCCTCCCCCCCACATCATCTCCGTGCATGATCCAGACTGGATTCCAAGTGGGAGGAAGAAAGGAAACTCACAATTATTGACTTGCTCTGCCAAGGTTTGAATAGATTCCTTCTAAAACAAATGAAAGCCTGTTTAACTGGCCTGGAAAACATGAATGTGAACGACATTATGTACTGCCCTCTTTGTAACTCTATCACACTGGGAGATCGTTATAGCAAAAGACAGAACAACATTATCCCAAGCTGCCTGAATTATAAATCCCGAAGGCTGTACTACACTAAAAAATCCCTGGGTGATGGCAAGAGTTGGTCTCTTCCCCTTACCTAGGCAGGGGACATCAGCTTCTTAGCTCAGCATCTCATTAACTTTTGTGTGTCTGCTTTCTTCCACTGTCCAACTCCCAGCTGGTGTCTGAGGCTTCAAAATATTTAATGCAGGAGAAACTTGAGACAGTTGACCAGAATTTGGAACAGAAATAAAACCCCTGCCACCTTGCTTGTAATTTGCCACTTCTTTTGCGTTCCAGTCTGGCTGGTGATTTAGTAGATGTGGAAAAGTCTCCTTCACACAAAGAAATTATCTAGCAGTGGAAGATCTCCCACAAGTAGACAGATGCAGCTTTTCAAGATGCGCACTTCCACCACAAATGAATTTAAATTCACTTTTAGAACCAGTTATTGATCTGACTGTGTTAAATATCCTGGTATTCTCCCAAAATTTCTTCATTTGCTCCCTTTTTACAAAGGCACTGAACCTTAAATGCCTGTGACACTGTGCCTCTGGGCTAACAGCAGCTTCTGCACAGGTTAACGGGCAGGGGCAGAAAGGTGGCTATAAACAACCTTTACAAATCCTTCTAGATTAGTTTTCAGCCTATCTGGGCTATGTTTGTGTCTGCACTAACTTGTGAGAACCAAATAATTTGACAACTGGGTCTCCAAGTGTAGTCCATGAAATAACTTACATAAAGGTCACTACAGTGAGGTTACAGTGAACTTACACAGGACAAATGGGGCATTGCCACAGCATCAAGGCATAGAAAATGCCTTGAAAAGCTGAGAAGAAGTAGGATTTAGAAGGCTTCACTGGAGACAAGTCGTTCTCTCCAGAGCACACACATAGGCAAGGGTGACCAATTATGCTGTTACTACTGACCAGTAGGTATTTCTGGCTTCATGGTATCCCCAGATATGATCCTTTCAAAGCTACAGTAACATCAGAAGGTTGGACATTATTGTTGTGGAATTTTTGAAAAGGATTGAGAAGTTGAGAGTGGGCTTTTTTCTTCTTCTTCTTCTTCAAGTCTTCGGAAATATATTGTTTGAAAGAGGTAAGTAGGAAGAGCACACAGACATTATGGCTAATGTCAGTTTTAAGATAGATGCAAACCATGAATGAGGGAAAAAAATCTCTAATAGTTACAGTGAAAATGTTTAAAATGGAACGTTTCTCTTTCTTCAGAGTCAGCCACAAGCAGTGGAAGCAACTACCTGCAGAGAGCTACCCCATCCCAGGAGCTGTCAGTGTCCTCAGCTAACGATGTTTCTAGAGAAGGACCCTGCTTTGGAGGCAGACTGTAACTACCTGAAATGCTCTCATGAGTAAGTTTTTAGATGTTTATTATGCTTCTTATTTCCTTCTGGGATGAGGACCAAAAAATCAGAAATATCATAAGAAAAATCTCACTTTGCAGGGTTTCTGGCCACTGCCAGAAGTCAGAGAGCTGGAAATTGTTATGTGAGAGAGTGTTTTACTGGTTCCTCATCTGGTGAAATATGGGGTATACGTAAATGCCAAATAAACATTATCTTTCAGGTACCTGACTGAGGCCAGACCTGAAAACTACGAAAACTACCCAAACCTGCTTCTGTCTACTCTTTTTCTTTTTTGAGGGGGGAGCACATAGAGAATAGAGGCATGGCCCCCAAAATGGATGCAACTGAAACTACTTTCAAGAATCACACTTTCTTACGACTCTCTCTGAAGAACACTAAAAATAATTCTTCTGCAGTGCTTTGGTTCATCTGAGTAGGTTAGAAATCAAGACAGTTCAAAACATTCCTTCCTGCTCTGTTTCTAATAACTTGTACTTTGGAATAACAAATCATTCAGTGGGTGATTAGGTAATCTATGGGATCAGTGTATCATTGCACCTTCTTTGAAACATTACTGTGAGGAAACAAACCTTCTCGTGCCAGACCATCAGTCAGCTACCTGGCTTTAGGAAGAAACTTGTCTTGGGCAGCCTAACCTTAGACTATCTACTTGTAAAGTTACTTGCACATTTTTCTGAAATATCTGGCATTAACCACTGTCAAAGAAGAAACTAAATAGTATGAGTCATTAACCAAATGTGGAAAATACAGTGTGGTTAAGGTGAAAGTGTTTCCCATGCTAGCTTAGTTTTGTGACAACATTTACAATATTGAGAAACCTCTCAAAAAGACATTGAGAAATCTCCCAAAAGTTCTACAAAGCTGCCTCCCTTTACCCAAATGTCTTTTCCAAAAGAGAGACAGACAAGGTCAAAGCAGGTCCTACTCAAGCTGAGTGCTGACCCTGCTCATGGTGCCAGCAAGATCCCCTTTTCCCTCCCACCTCTGGTTCTCAAGCTGTCATTTTCCTCAGGCCAATGCCAGCTACAAAAGCTGAATGAAGGGAAGAATCTGATTTTCTGAGAACACATCCAGAAACTAAAATCTCCATCTTTCTATTCTCTGACTTGATTTGCCACGTCACTTTGCGAAACCATTTAGGAAACAGTTCTCCTGAGTTAGGCTGGCAAGTGTAGGGATGGCATCTCCATTCAAGCTTTACAGACCACTTTACAAGTTCTCTGTGAATGTGTTTTCATATTTGGAAAAGGAATTCAATGGGGGTTGAGTAACAAGGGCTGCTTATCTACAGAACAAACATAGCAGGAGGTAAAACAGAGAAGTGAAACCTCTCGTCCAGGCTCATGAACTGGGTTATCAGCAGAGAGACGGGAATAAGCCAGGTGTCCTGAATTCAAGGTTAGTCCATAGCCCTATTTCCAGATTTCCAGAAAGTGAGTTAATGAACCTGCTAGCTGTTTGTGTGTTCCCATCATCTTAGCTCTCTGCCTTGCTACATTCTGCTGTGTTCAAACAGCTCGACAGCTCCAGTCTTGAAACTGGAAACCAAGGGAAGCCAGTGATTGTGAGCTTTAAACAATCTTAAAATGCTTCCCTGTCATTACACTGAAAAGGAGCTGTCACTTGCTGCTGGGGAGTTCTGCCTGATACATGGGCACAAGTGACTGGTGCCTGTGTACAAAGGTAAGTGGCACCTGATATATCTCAGTCTACAAGGTGCAGGTTTGAGATAACTGCCTAGCAGAGCAACAGATGCACCACTCCCAACAAAATATATGCACATGCATGGACAAAAGAGTTTATTTTCTAAAAGCTGATAGCAGAGTGTCTAACTGCCTTGTAGGCAAGGCTCTTAATTCCAGTCATACCTGGATGTGTCGTGACAAATCAAAGGAATCACTAGACCCCTACTTGGAGCTAAAAGCTCTCTGCAGAAGCTAACTGGGCACAAAGTGGACTTGACAAGGTACTCGGCTTAGAGGGCAAAGCCCTGGACAAAACAAAACTCTGACTGCAGGTGGGTCAAGTAGGATGTGGCGTTAGGGAATCCTTAGCAGATGGCTTTCATCTAGGTATACCAGGAGGGATCTAAGGGGGTGACCCTAGAGCATTTCTCATTTCTCACAGCATTGAAAAGATTGAGCTAGAGCCCCTAGGGTTTTCTACAAGAAATCTTCTGTACTGTTTCAGGAAAAAAATTATAAATTGCTATTCCAAGTTTAGCAAAAGTGAGAAACTCCATTGTAAGGGCTGAGTAAGATTCTGCCTTTCTTATAGTCCAGAGCCTTGCTTTTTCTTATGGTTCAACTCCAGCCAAAGCACACCTGAGACTCTCAGTTACTGTAGTTAATATTATAGCAGTGCCCCAAGCAGAAATTAGGTCCCCACTGAATGGTGTACTGTCCAAATGCATGCAAAGATAGAGTTCCTGGCCTTAATAACTTGCAAGCTGAAAGAGCAAACAATGGTCAAGTTTGTGGGATATAATACCAGAGACAAATCAAGGGAGGGGGTGATGAGAGACTCATGGCTTGTTAGCTCAATTTCTTTCTGACTCATTTGCTGTTCTTATATTACATAAACCTGGTTTCAGGGGATGTCATGGGGAAAATATTATTGAAATAGGAGACGAGAGGGATTGTTGGAATAAGAGGAAAGGTGGGGTCAATTCAAGCCCATTAGTGCACTCAGGACTCTGAGATGTAGGAAGAAGGAAAACTAAGGAGCAAAAGATGAGTAAGAGGAAAAGCTGAGCTCACTCATCCAACAGCAACAGAGCAGGAAACTGGTGGCTTCCCTTTGTTCTAAGAGTTCATTACTTAAAACAATGCTGGGTACCAGCCTTTCCAGTTTCTTTCTTTGCACAGTTGTCAGAAGGGGTCTCTGCTGGCTCCTCTCCTGGCCTGGGAAAAGAATCAACCAGGGAACTGTGCAGCTTACCTCTGCAGAACTTTGAACAGACTAGCCTTGAAAGTGCTATGGCAGCTGGCACAGGTCCTTGCGGTGAAAATTCTCATGGAAAATCAGGCAATCTCATGACCTTTGGGCAGAGAAACCAGGCCTTTCTCTAACCCAAAAGCCAAGACAGCCTGAGTATGCCCAAAGCTTTTCGACAAGGAAAAAAACAGAGAGAATCAGAGGGTCAAAGTCTTCTACTCTCTCAGTCCATTAACCAGCCATCTCAAGACTTGCTGTCACCTTTTCAGGCCTCAGATGAAGGCCCTCCTGTCTCAAAGCCCTAGCTTTCAGCTCAAGTGCTGTTGGCACTCTTCTTCCCATGACCAACTGTCTAATGTTTTAACCATATCAGAAATTGCATACCTGGTGGTAACATTGCAACTGTTGTTTATGTGCAGGATCACTGCCTCGGTAAGATGTATCTGTCATTCTCCAGGGACAACAGCGCACTGCAACCATCTTCAGTTAAAGTATCCTTTACATCTGACTCCTTTTCTCATCCTCCTTTAATTTCAAGGTACCCTTTCATGCTGAACAGGTGACAAGCATCACTGGTTGCTTTGCTCTGTACATCACTTTTGTGTTGTAAAGTTCATTTACATGAGTCCATATGCTGCCCTTCGCTAAGTGGTAATGAGATATTTCTAGTGGCTTCCCAGAACATGGTTCAGCTGAGTGTTTGATGTTCCAACTCAACATTACAGTGTCAAAACTGTTTAATAGTGTCCCTTTATAATTGTAGGATTTATTTGGTGGCTGTCCTCATGATAAGTAGTGCTTTATAAGACTTAGTGGGAATACAAACCACATGAATAGTTTCCTAGTTTTATCAGGGTTTTATTGACAAATGGTTTCCAGAGCTTGTTTCTGACCCTTGTATCATGGAAATAATGGTGTCTCCTTAAGCCAAAGTTTGTCCTACATTAAGGCTTGTCTGTAGCTACAAATCTAAAATAGGCAGATGAAAATTAGAAATGAGCTAATTTGCCAGTGTTTCTGTATTTACACTTTCCTCTCCTTTGAAGTAAATCCACAGGTATTTAACAATACTGGCTTCCAGAGAACACAAGTATTTCCCCAGATAATTATCATTTGGAAACTTCTGCATAAATTCTTTTTTAAAACAAAACAGGCAGAGTGACAAGACCAAGAGGAGGGAGAAAGAAAGAAGGAGCGAAGGAAAGAAGGAAAGACAGAGAAAGAAAGAGAGAGAGAAAGAGAGAGAGAAAGAGAGAGAGAAAGAGAGAGAGAAAGAGAGAGAGAAAGAGAGAAAGAAGGAGGAAAAAAAAGAGAGGGAGAGAGGAAGGGAAAGAGAAGAAGAGAGGAAGGGGAAGGGAAGGTTTGGAGAGGTTCAGAGAAAGAAAGAAAGAAAGAAAGAAAAGAAAGAAAGAAAGAAAGAAAGAAAGAAAGAAAGAAAGAAAGAAAGAAAGAAAGAAAGAAAGAAAGAAAGAAAGAAAGAAAGAAAGAAATCAAAATGTTACCATCTTGACAGTAAGGAACTAACAGAATCACGCAGGTAGAGCCTTGAGGCTCTTTTTCCAAATAAACTAAGCAGCTGGAGCATATTGCTTTGTCTTTTTTTGGGTGTGGGTCATGCAAATCTGAAATATTTGGGATATAATGGACATCTTGCACATATGTACTTCAATAGCATAATACATATGTAGCAGGGCAGATATTAACCACAACCTGCACACTCACCAGAGCAGGAGAGAAGTCCTGCCTTTGTACAGGGCACCTGGGAAGAGCTTTGGGGCATTAGCAGCCCAGCTAGCTACATATATTGGTTCTAAAATATAAAAACAATTTATAATAGTTTCTCTAATATATTATATTACTTGATAATAGTATTTTTCTTTGTAGTTTATATTATATATTTGGTTTGCTTTCTGGGCATAAATCCAGACAACCTAGAAATGTAGTCAGATTAAGGCACTACTAAGCCAGCTCGATGCTGGCTTCCTCCTTGTGCTCATAGTTACATCTGGTCTAAATGGATGGGAAAGGACTCTTGCCCACTGGTCCCCAAATGGGCAGGAGTGCTGTGACACAACTAATCAACACCACTTCCTTAAATAAACAATTCAAATCCTGCTACATGTGAAAAACAACCTCATACCTGGCAGAAGTTCTCTTCTCCCCTGCAGCTGATGTTGCAGTTGGTGGTGTCACTGATTATGAGGATAAAATAAAAACATATCAGCTACAGGAAGAGTGTTGGCACTGGGTCAGCCTCAGCACACGGCTGAAATTTTTGGGGTCAGGGAAATTGCTCAGCCCTTCCTCCCAAGAGCACAACACAGACCAGCAGGAATCTGAGACTGTCAGTTTGCAGTTGTCCCTCAAAAAGGAGCACCCATCCCTGGACTCTCTGGAAAGCATGGTTAACCTTCTCCACGCTGCAGGGAGGGGGTGAAGCGTTTGGAGAAGGAAGCCAGCACTCAGCACTGACCGCAAGCTTGGCAGGGCTCAGCTGACTCACTCCCTGCTGGCAGCCTGTGCTCGCAGCCAGGCAGGGAGCACGAATTGGCTGCTGACCTATTTGCAGAAGGACTGGTGGGACAGCAGGCTCTCACCCCGGCCCCCAGGACACTGCTTACTCCTCGCTTCAGTTCATAACTGGCTTGATTTTTGATTGACGCCAAATCTGCGGTTTACCCGTGCAAGAGTGGGGATGGATAAAGCCAGGCGCCAGATTCTGCTGTGGCATTTTAAATAGCTCCCATGATCATGGAAGTAGGACCGGGCTCAGACAACATCCTCTGGTTTGAATGTATAGTTAAGAATTCTTTGTGGAGAAAAATCTGCCAGTCTGCCTTGGTGCCATTCTACTGAAATCCAAGAGGAATCAGTATTTTAATTGCAGTCATATCTTTTCTATTCAGTGTTAACTCTTTGTATTTTCTGGCGAAAAGAGGTTCAGTGCCCTAATTTTGGTCATATTGTCATTGCCCTTGCCTCATTGCATGGCTTCAGAAATGTATGCGTAATTTTTAACCCTATGTACACACTCATTCCTATTTTTAGATTTTGAACAGTTTTAGAATAGAAATATATTCTCCATCCACCTTTAAACCAGGAGTTAGGAAGTTGGTTGTGCTATCCGCCTGGCTGGTATCTGGATTGAATAGGAGTCTTAAGTCTCTTGAAAGCATGTCTGCTTTTGATATGGTTGCTAAATCTGGTTCTTGTCCTTGTTAAATTTGGCTGCCTCAATGGAGTAAGTCACTCTTCCACAGACCAGGTGACTAGAAAAGCTGGTTACATTTTTCAAGCAGTTCTCTTTTGGGATGATCAGATTACTGCAAATGCATTGGAATTTACACAAATAAAAATGTATTTTAACTTCAATGGCTTGGGATTTTTTAAACTGGCAACACTAAGAGACTGCAGAAAATGTGAAAAATATAACATTTGTTAGTAGAGGTCTACAATGGTTGGGAGGCTGGAGCACATGACTTAAAAGCAGAGGCTGAAGCAATTGAGTTTGTTCAGCCTGGAGAAAAGAAGGCCGAAAGTGGGGACCTAATTTCTGCCCAAACTAGAGATTGGGGGGTTTAATACAGAAGATAAGACATATTTATCTCAGAGGTCATCAGTCAAAGAGGCAATAGAGACAAAATGCAAGAAGGAAATTCCAATTAGGAAAATATTCCTTGAGGGGAGCCAAACTCCAGAATAAGTTGTCCAAAGAGCTTGCAGAAATTTCATCCTTTCAGATACTCAAATCTCAGCTGGATCAGACCCTGAGCAACCTGATTTAATATTGAAGCTAGTCCTGTTTTAAGCAGGAGATCAGACCAGATGACTTCCAGGAGCTCTTTCCAACCCAAATTGTGCTTTGATTCTATGAAAAATATTGGAACTAGTTACCAAATCAGACACAAGGGGACAGGTATACCACAACTCGTGCAAGGAAAAAAAACATTTTTTAATTGTTTCAAGAACTAGTTAGTTCTGCCAATATAGGAATACAAACTACAAAAAATATTTCTATTATAAAGTTCTTTTAACTTTACTGGTTGTATCTGATTGCCATGTGTGACAGCCTGTGCCTGAGGCTTGTGAGGTCCAGCAGCTTCCTAATGAAGCCAAGATCTTTGCAGAATTCTCATTACCATATATAAGAGTAATTTCTCAGCTCTGTATCACACGGGTTAGAGAAGATGCTCTTGAAGGACGTGTTTTTGTTTGTGTTCCATCGTGGAATGCAGAGATCTGTATTTAATCAATCACAGAAGCTACAAGGCTGGAAATTCATTGGGCTGTTTCTGTTCAGACTTCCAGTGATTTGTCTGGTGAGGTGCACACTTATCCTGCATCCACCCAGAAACAGTGACTGGCTCCACAAAAGACATGTGGGGAATAACAGGCACATTCTTCTTGGTTACCAGAGCAAAGGGTAACTGGAACACACCCTGAAGTTATGATAAAGCAGGCATTATTTGGGATGAAATAATAGAACTCAAAGCTTTATGGACATGGAGAATTGAGTGCTATATGATCATTTCTCTCTCTAGGGCATGCTTCAGAAGTGGGGTTGGACCAAATATGCAGAATAACTCAGGTTGAACTGACAAGTAATCACAAATTTAAGAGTTCAATATGTGAAGTAATTTCAAACCTACTCCAAAAAACAGGTTTGGGAGGATTGGATGAGGGTTTTTTTGGGGAAAATGTTTGCCTGTAGCCAAATTTGAGTTAAACATTTTGTCTAACTCCATTCTTACAGAAAATTTGGAGAATGAGACATGTATGGATGTCAATTCACTTTATTCAGAGATATGTACGTGTTTAGGATGGTGATGCTTACAGTAGGTCAAATAGATGCCACACAAAGGCTTCTGTTCAAGAATGCTGAAAATTAGATACCGAGTTTGGAAATAAGGAAATAATTTGGACTTTTTTTCTCTTAAAAAAAGGTGCTATTTAAACAAGAAAGTGTTTTGATGATAATTACAAAATGAAACAGGGGGAAATAACTTCAAAGAATTATTTTGCAGCTTTTCTATTTATCTGCAAAACAGAAAAATATCTACTGCACTGACTTCTGTTCTACAGGTCCAACATCACACCTATTGTTTTTGGGGTTGAGTCAGTATTTACAGAGCAAGACAAAAAGCTTCTTAAATAGCAAATAGAGTTGCTAATGAGCTGAAGAATGTGTTCTGTTAATTTGTAATATTATTAATCTGTTGCCTTATTTAGCATTTCCTCCAAATGCTCATGGTTACTAACTTTTCATACGTTTTAGAAAAGTAATTATCATCTAAAACCAGAATATGTTACAGTTTGGTATTTTTATCCCCTGATTTATGATTCTATTTTAAATTTAAGAGTCATTCAGTCAAGGAAAAACAGTACTTTAGAGTACAAACACACAACAGAGACAAATGCATGGAAATGCTCAAAGGAAGCTGTTTCAAAGAGCCAAAAGACTAAAAATTATTTGTGCAAGGTATTCCACAAGGAAAGTAGGTGAAAAGCAATACTAAAACATTAAAAAGTTCAATTCACATTTTTTCCC
Source organism: Callaeas wilsoni (assembly GCA_013398955.1). NCBI lineage: Eukaryota > Metazoa > Chordata > Aves > Passeriformes > Callaeidae > Callaeas > Callaeas wilsoni. The sequence goes on along the minus strand of VWPU01009639.1, from coordinate 12,176 downwards.
TTTCCAAAAATACTGGTAAATCCATAACAAACAGTTCAGCCAGCTCTAGACTCAACTGGGATCTGATCCAGTCATTATTTTGGTACTTGAAATCAAAAGGGATTTGATGGGAATGTACGATAGATTATTTTCTGCACATTTTTAATTGGGTGACTTCTTCCCTTAAAGGGTTCGTAATTTTTCACACATGTCTCCAAACATCCTCTGCCAATATTAAATTCTGCTCAGATGGATTTTCTGTTAGAGAAAAATTTGGCAGTTACAACTGTTTGGCCAAAATCCAGTAAATTCAGATGGGAGGAGCCAGGAAATGGAAATGCTTTATGTAGATAGTATGTTACTTCTTCGTGCATCCAGATTTACGCATTCTTGGAAGAAACGAATTCAAAAACTTTATTTTGATTCCTTTTTCACTTTGAAAAAAAAGCTACAGTAGCACAGAACCTTCCTCCTAATCTTTGCAGTTCTCTCTCTGGTCTTTGTGTAACAGAAGTTACCCAGCTGTATTTACTATTGCCTACAGATCTCTTCCCCTTTGTCCATTTTACAGCATAAAACCTGATCAATGCACTTCTAGAAATGAAAAGTGGTTTGGTCAGATGGCTTGAATTATCAATACCCTTCCTAGGCAGGATCAGTAAGGTGAACACCTTATGATGTTATATCCTTCTTAGATATTCTGTATTTTAACCTTCTGAAAAGGGATTTAAGAGAGACACAGAGAGGGAAATCACTAGTTAAATTCACTTGAAAAATAAAAGTCTCCGGCTTAATGTGAATAAATTGTTCAGAGAGAAAATGGATTTCCAAGTTTGTAGATGAATATTTAAGCATGCCAGCAATGAGCAGTTGAAATAGCACAGCTAAGGAAAGCAAGGCAGCTTTAAAAGGCTCCAAATGGTTACATTCAGATTCCATGATTTTTTATGACTGATTATTTTTGCCACAGATTTAAACAAAATCTATTTTCTCATTCCAGTCTGAGGAAAAAAGTGACCAGAAGAATGGCTTGTACCATACCACTGATGTCTCCTTCACACAACAGTGTCTGAGGGCAGACACAGATCGATTGTTGGAAAGCTCTTATTTATAAGAACTACTTCTTTTACAGGGACTATTGGATGTATGCTTGAGATACTGAGGACGTGCTCATCATAAAAATCTTAATAAGTTATTTCTTCTCACAACTTCTTTTCCTTTTATTTCTCTCCTGCAAGTTTGGGTTTATTTGGGTTAAGGTAATTAACCACTATTTCCCAGTCTAAACACTCCACAGACAAGACTGGCAGAACTAGAACTTCTGTTTCACAGGAAATTCTGACATTTTGAAACATATCCAGGTTTGGAGCAGGAAAAAGATCAGAGAATTCAGATCAGAGAATTCATAATTTCATTTGAAAAAAAATCATGCCAATAGAAATATGTAACTTTGGTAAAATTCAATGAAATAGAAATTTAGTTTTTTGTTTGTTTGCTTGCTTCTTTAAAGAAAAAAGTTCTTCTGAAAGAGGAATAAATAACAAAAATATTTTTCTAAGACCTTTGCAATAAGCCTTAACCAAATTTGCTTTTACTAAGCATGAATATTTCCAATATGAAATTTCTGCCTTGACATATTCCCAGTGACAAATCAGCATTTTCAAAATGGGGAACATTTAGAAAATGTTTGCTCAGCACTAGGAGTAGGTCGGGAAACTGCTTCAAAGTATTCTTTTGTTTCTGTTTTCAAAGAAATTTTACTAAAAAGAACCATAAATGTTACTTGAGTGTTCTCCACATCTTGTACTTGGCATACTTTACAGGTAAGGCAGCAGCACACTCACCTGATAATCATCTGTCTCAACGGGACTGGAAAGAAGTTTGCCCTGGAATCACCTTCTTGGCACCAACCAGAACATCTCCTCAGATGCTGTTGGCAGCAGGCTGCTCCTTTGCCACTTTGTGTTTTTTTGTGCAGCATTAAAAGGCCTTACAAGAGTGGAAAACAGAACTCCAATTCTCCACCAACTTTCACAACTGCTCATTTTCACTCAGGTCCCAATGGTCACAAAGGAGCAGAAGATAGGGCAGTGGACATCTGAAGAACAAACTTACTGACTCATTGTCCCCATCAATGAGATGTTTACCTATAATTACTGGCATTATTTCCACCGGGAAAAATAACTTGGTAGCCTTGCAGAAGTGCTCTCATTATGGTAGTTCCATCTTTCCTAAGTTATCTGAATTTTCTCCCCTTATGCTTCTGGATTTGATTTGATTTGATTTGATTTGATTTGATTTGTATGTGACCTGCACACATGCAACACCATAAACCACCCATTCATAGGTGCAAGAACTGTCAAGCAGAAGTAGTATTACTGTTTTTCTCGCTGCTTCTAGCATAAAATATAACATTTTATGGCTTTTTCATGGCTCACTTGTGTATTAATGAAATATAATTATGCTCACATCAGACTGGGGAAGGTTATCTGCTATAGTGAGAATTATTAAGAAGAATATAAGGAATTGGACCTGGGTGTAAAGATACCTGACACAGAAACCCAGAGGAGCACAGGAAGAAGATCCCATCCTATTATAGGAGGATGCAGTTTCCAAAACAGTGAGCTAAGTCTGTTCAAGCCAGGCCAAATCTGTGAATCTACTAGCAATCCCACCCAAATGTGTTCATTATATAGACCTGTGCAGCCCATTTAAAGTTCCTTGACTTGTGACGTCTTTGTGGCAGGTACTGGCTTTATTGGTTTTGGACAGGCTTCAAGATCATGGATTTACAGATTATTTGAACACACTGAGACATTTTAATTGGCTAGAATGCAAACATTTTGCAGTTAATGAGGGGTAGCTTTAGAACCTGATTTTCCACTGCCTTGTACCTTATGTAGCCATTAGTTCACAGCAGGAGAAAGGTCTCAGAGTGCAGTTTGGCAGCTCACTGCTTCTGACCTTCCCATGACATTAAGCCCACTGAGCTTTTAAAAACCTCCTGTGTGGCTGGTTATGTTCTGGCTCTTCCACACTGTCACAGCAACATGATGGGGTTCACAGTTAGTGCAACTGGTGTCCAAGGATTTTCCCAACCTATTTCCAAGGGGCTCCCTTGCTCATCTCCAACTTCAGTACCCAGACTTTGGAGTAGATCAATGAAGAGAGATTTGTTGCCAGATCATGTTGTATTCCAGTCTTTTAATTTTTTTTCTTTTTTACCCACCCCCTCTAGCTATTACAGCACTTGGTGGAACCTCAAATACCTGAAGAAAATGAGAAGCAAACCCAGAGCTGGAAGGGCCAATATCTTTTGCTACAAACCTCTGTCAATCACAGCTTGTGAGCTCACTCCTCAGCATAAATCTGGCAAATCACTTCAGCTTAACTTAAAATCTTCCACTATAACTATTTTATTCTGAGCATTACTACTCTATTCTTTGAGAGTTCTCAGATACTGCACAGATATGTTCAACTGGGGCATAAATAAATAAATAATTAAAATAGAAGGCAGAAAATTATTTGTCCTCAATTTGAGGTATTTTAACTGTTGGTTTGGAGTATGTATTTTATGGGTAAATAATTTCTGATGTTTACAAAATTATCATCATTATGGAAATTACTCCTTGACACAGTGTTAGTGCTGGGATTAATATGTTTTCACATTTTGCTTTTGCTTATTACCAGACACAAATCTTTGGCAACAGTACCTCCAGGGCTGGAGGAAAAGTGTGTGAAATTGTCAGCAATGCAAATGAACTTACAAGCAAGTCTTTAAACATTTTTTGTACCTTCTGCCTTACTGCCTACAATACAGTGGCAATATTCTGGATTTGGAAATGGGTTCAGTGGTTCTTACACAAACTGTGTACAACCAGAGACTGAGTTTTCAGCAGACACCTCCATTTCTGTGGTTGGGAGTTGTAGCTGATGGCCCGCACTGTTTTCCATTTAATCTTGCTACCTGAGCCATGTTGTAGACAACCAGTGAATACAGAAGAGCATTAGCAAAATTAGTTTACACTGAAGACAGTATTTACATCCCACAACACAGTGACATTGATGATGTTTTTAATATGAAATATCACAATGTAATCATGCAACAACAAACTTCTAGGTCACCAAAGTACTCTATATCACTTGGTGGTAAACAGGAATTTGCTTCATAAAATCTGTCTTTCTATAAAATTCCTGTCTTGAAAGTTTTATTTAGACCTAGAAGAGGTTGGAGCATTTCATTATGAGACAAAACATCTCTGTTTAGCTTTTTGTCCCTTCATGAATTCAATTTGCTGAAAAAGCTCTGAGTTGTACAGAGTGTTACTTGTTTAAATTAGGGTTTTCCTATTCAAATAACCTTATTCTATTTCTCTGAAGAGTTGCTTCAGGCAAGCCAAAAATGAGATTTTTATTTCATGGATGAGATGTGGCCTGGAGGAGGATGGGTCTCACATAGCTTTTCTGACTACAAACACTGCAAGTGAGATTGCAAACATTTTCTTTCTTGTAGACAGAAGTCACTCTAAGCCCCAGTTTCCCCTCCTGCAGTCTTTTACCCTTTGATGTGGATTGCCTATAAGAAGTGTCTCCATTGTTTCTGGGGGTATTTTTGTGGCTCTCATATCTGTTGCTGACACATGACTTTGAGATGGAAAATAAATAATGAATACACTATTAAACTGCAGGATCCTAGTGAAATATTGCAACAAACTCAGGCTTTCCCTGGGAGTGTAAACATTAATCATGCTTTATGTTTATATGGCACCGGCAGCTGTAAGACTCAGGAGGGATTAATTCAAAAAGATTGTGCTTTTCACATATTTCTAACTATTTGCAATTGCAGTACTTCATGGGAAGTCTGTGTTTAAGCACAAGAGTGCTCCAGAAAACTTATTATTGCTAGTGGATCATTTAGAATCACACATTTCCATCTCCTTCAGCCAATGACTCTTGCTCTAGCTAATGAGACCAAGACACAGCTTCATGTAGAGTATTACTGGATGTCTGACCAGTGGTCAGAGCTCTCTCATGAAGATAATGGGCCATGGACTTCTAATTCAGTGAGCCACAATACTTTTTTATAAAGGAAAATTTAAAAATTTTCAAAGTCGTGATTTTTCCAAGGTGTTTTGTTCCATGCTTAAATTTATTTAACACTTTCGCAGCTCTTTTAAAAATTAAGCCAACTATATTAATTGACCTGACACTTTCAAATTGAAAGTCAAAACATTTCACTTAAAAATATCACCATTAAACATTCAGGGTTTCTGATTCTCCCCCTTCTATTTTTCCAGTTGAAGCAATTAAGAAAATTAAACTGACATTCCCACATCCTGTTGTCCCCTTGAACACAACTTGTTTAATGACTTGACTATGTAAAATAAAATCTTTGTTACTCCAAAGTAGTGCAAAACAATCCTTTCTCTAAACCCAAGCAGTTCTGCAGCGAAAGGACTCTCAGTGGGAGCTCTGCTCTCATACTATCCCTCGCAAGCAGTCAAAGTTTGTGCACTCTGAAGCAGCTAAAGCTCTAGTTGTAGATGTTTGCAAGTAAAGACCCTGCTTTCACACAAGGCTTTCAAGAAAGGCTAATGACTTTGTGAGTGAACTGCATAAAGTACTGGTATTTTTATTTACATCAGGGCTTATAAATTGAATATTCCCTTGAAGTGTTGGAAACAGAAGTGCAACCCTTGCAGAACACCACTTCTGTGGAAACAGAAGTTGGAAAGGCAGTGGACAAAACAATGAACTGGTAAGCTCAGTTACACAAGAGCAAGGACTTAAAATAAGGAACCTGCAGGGTTTTTTTCCACGTGGAAAAGTCCTGCATGTGAATGGACCCACAAGGATTTTGCTCCATCTCTTTGTTGCCTGTGTCATTACAGAAAGCCACAACAGGCTCTAAACTCATGCTTCAATTACATGGCTCGCCCAGGCTGGAAGGCTGAGGAATTCCTTTTGCATCCCTCGCATATTTCAAAGCCATTAACATTAGAGATTGTCGTCTCCACTGTGCCACAGGCACACGTCAGGTGAACGACTGCACCGTGTCTGTGCAGAGGACGCGCAGCTTCGTGCGCTCACTGCGCTGCCCCTGAGTGCAGTCCGGTTCCTTCTAAGTACTACGGACCACGAATATTTGATGTCAGGAACTCTCTAAATTCTTATGAACAGCAAAATGAGATTGCTACTGGCGATGTTCCTTGTCATTATGGAATTACTATTTTTGTTCCTCTTGCATGTTAATTGTTTAATAGCTGCTGTAAGACTGCTGGATGGTACTGGAAGTCAAAGCTAAGGAATGACAGTCAAAATCCCACACATTATTCTAGAAGCTCTAGAATTTTGTATTTCAGTAACTGTGATCTCCATGTGAAGACTGTTACACCAAATAATGTGAAGAAAGCTTTGTTACACCAAATAATGTGAAGACATGCAGGCCCACTGCCTTTGCTGAAACCTGTATGTCAGTGCCAGCTACTTTCTGAAGGACATGTACAGAGGCTTTAAAGTTTTTCTTGATGTTTTTCAGATGCTGTCAGTAGCTGAAAGCTTCATTCAGCATGACCCTGTGCTCCAACACTCTACTGAGTTCAGTGGTTTGGGTGCAACCTCAGCCGACCAACTATAAGTCTTGCTGAATTTTATGACTGATTCCAAGCAAAAATCAGTTTTTTCCAGGAAACAGTGTCTCATCATAGGGAGACACACAAACAAGTAAATAAAAAGTCAATTTATTTGTATCAAAGAAATACTCTGTAGAATTCTATGAGCATGTGAAGAACAGAAAATCACCATAAGCCTGGCATGTCCAAATATCAGAGCATAAATTATACAGTTAATCTGACTTTGCACAGTAAGTGGGTTTAGTATGGGTTGTGCAGTTCATCTGGACAACATATGCTCACAAGGTTTAACACTGTGGAAGAATTGCAGACTTTGTAGAGTTGATCTGCAATGCACATGAATGTGTCTAGGGTTTCTAGATATCCAGCAGCTCAGGCAGATTTGCTATTCTGGTGAGACTGTTCCAGAAAATTGTCAGCATTCTCCAATTCGTCCCCAACAAAATTGCCAGGAACATAAAAGGACATGTCTGGTAAAAGCCAGATATAAGGTAGGTAAGAAAAAAAATTCCAATCTTATATGTAAAACTTTTATTATTGATCTTGCATCAGTGCCTCAGACTAAGTCACCTCCTCAAGACCTATGAGAAATAACACAATAACCTAATGTGTTAAATAGATGCCAAATAAAGAAATTAAATAGAAAGCCAAATTAAAAATCAACCAGCCAACCAACCAAACCCAGTTCTACATATAGTTCCTAAGCAGAAATACACAGCACCGTTGTCAGATCAGGGGGAATAGGATAAACCACTTCAGTGCGTGTGACTCCCGTGTTATCCTGAAGAAGTGTACAAGCACGAGGTACCTGAGAACTGCGCTTGTTCTGCATACAGCTGTGGCCCTTTTTCAATATTCTTTCTCCTTCAGAACTGAAGCCACTCGTTCCAGCTGTGAGCAGGAAGTTCCTGAGAAGTTAGGCGAGCACGGCAAAGCAGGTCACTTGAAGGCAACATGTTCTGGGCCAGTAACCCCATTCATTCACCCAGGATTCCTTTTCCGTCAGACACTGTCTAGTGTTACTGGACTCGGTATTGATTGCCAGGGAACTTTGACATTTGGTTGCTGTCGTTTGATGAAAGCAGCTAATTGGAGTGCTTCCTCTGAGGGAAACCTTTTACATATGTGGAGTCCTTTACCTGTGCATGTGTAGGAGATACATTCTGAAACCGACATAAAGAAAAGCTGTTTACATGTGGCATAAATGTAACTAACTGCTCTTGCTTTGCTAAACATTCACTCATAACCTGCAATTCAATTCCATCACCTGTAACAAAATACTCAAGACAACTGTAAACTAAATGTCAGCCCTCTTTCTTCTCAGAGAAGCTGCCTTTCTCATTCAGTAGAATTAACTTACCTTACTTTAAAAATACTTTTTTTTTCTCGGAAAATACCCAGAGGGCTGGGTTTTCAAAGCAGTCTTACAGAACCTCAATTGAAAATAATATGAAGTGATTCAAATGGAAAGGACTGAAAAGTGAAATATAAATCCTGAAATAAGACTTCAGATGTTTTTACATACAGAGATTTTTTTAACCCTGGTACTCATCCATATGAAATGAACAAGCAGAATCAGAGACCAACAGTAAAGCACAAAAAATGTATTTCTATGCTGTGCATGAAATTGAAAACAAATCATATGCTACAGCGCAGTTTCTTCAAACTTCTTTTTCCAAAGTCAACAGCTTCTTGGCAAGACGATTTAGGTGATGAGCATGCTTGTATAAATGCCATGTGGGCCACAAAATATGTACTCCACCTATAGAAACTGCTGTCCCAACTTAGCCCAACTTCCTTTGCACCCCCTACTTTCATTTTTTCCCAGTGCAATAATTGCAATAGCACTGACATAAGGTAGGACTTACTCCAAAATTCTCCACAGGTCCTTTTAGAAAATACACAGGAGTTTGTATTGAAAGTATCTCCTGACAAACAGGAGATCTTTTGGGGGCCTATGGTGCCGCCCCCTCTCCCCACCTGCCCTTTCTCTTCTCCTTATTTTTTGTTACTTATGAGATGGATGGTTATTATCAGTTTATTATTACTGCTTTTCCATAGACTTTCTCAAATGTCAAGTGAATCTGATCTGGAGTTCAGGCCCATAATTACACTGGACCAACTCCAGGAACTCGTAAATAAATCGGTGGTGGCTGCTATGGTTGCCAGAGCTCTGTCATTCTGCTCTTCTGAGGGTGGACAGAGGCTTTGGCTCTTTTCTAAAATTCTACACTTGCTACAGAGTTTTTCACACCTTATTTTAAAAGACCCTAGGCTTTCTCACTCTAGTTTGGCATAGTTTTACCACAGGCACAGAAAGCTACTAGCCTGCCACATTGTTGAATATGCTCATTTAGAAAAGCAGCTGAAATGTGGATTGTTACTTTTTAAAATTTTCTGCTTTCTCTATATGCGGGAACCTCACAGGAACAGACATTATTGCTGTCTCTCTGCTCTGGCCTCTTTGTTGACATGAATAGTTTACACTGGGCTCTCCTGAGGCACATCTTTGTCACAGTGTATGGACTGTGCTCAGCCACAGAGGTCAGCTCCAAGGCTTGGCAGGACAGTCCCTCCAGTGCAGAGATGTCTGGATGCAAGATCACGGGTTTAAAAGGAGCGGGCGCAGCATTCACTCACAGACCTGGCTTACTGAAGTCTGAGAAGTTTACTAGTGATTTTAAATGTTACTTCCATGCCTGTTTCTAATCATGTCAATGCACATACAGCACAGCATCTGGTTACAGAACTGAATCTCCAACCAGTGCAGACTTGAACTGAAAACTCTACAGATATTTATCTTCTGGTATCTTTGACACTTTTTTCCTGAAAAACTTCAAATAAACTACTGAAGCACATAATAGGAGTTGATCCATAATATGTAACTATTCAGAACATGATTCCTCTCCTTCAACCTCATCTGCAATTAGAACTAGTCCCCATATCAGCCATTCATTGATGCAGATGGCAGCGCAGATCACAATTTGCACAACTTGATCCACAGTGGGTTTTTACCAGAAGCTAAAATAATTCCTGAAATCAGAACTAATCCTGAGTGCAGACAAGGCTTCAGACTGCCAACTAGTTTTAAATGTTTTTAAGATGTGAATACTTGTATGCTGCCAATGAGACCGAGATGACCAATTCTTTTCACATGGGTCACTTCAAGGCCAGCAAATGGTATCAGCATTTCCCCAGTGCTATCCTGGCTCACAGACACACCAGTCACATAAAGGTGAAAGTTGCTGGACACCTTTATAATGGGTTGAGTCATTGTGTCTTCTGTAGAGCACTTTTCAAAACAAAGCAAAATACTTTTTGGAGTGGAAAACACTGAATTATTTGCAAAAAAATGTCATTTCTTTTCTATATCCCTCCCCAGGGAGCCCATTGTTCAAATAAGTATTTGCTTGTGCCCCGAAATACAGATGTTTTTGACTCTCGTCATAAATCAAACACGCTTATGTCCAACACATTAAAAAAGAGTAGAAAATAGCAGACATGGATTAAGATGGTTGGTCTGACCCAAATTATAGTTCTTCAATACTCTTAATTTTTTGCTGATTCTTCTGGGAACAAAAGATTTGACAACACCATTGTGCCTCCCTCTCCTCCCTTGGAATTAAAATCAATCTTTTACTCCTTTTGAAATGTAAATTTGAAATAATCATGTATCTGGATCATGGATTAAGTTTGCAGGAGAAAAGTCTCTGGCAGAAGATGGCAGGGACTGTGCCTAAAGCTAAATCCAGACACACAAATCAGCTCTGAGCTAGGCTGAAAACAGAGTTCTGGTTAAATGGGTTGCAGGTTTTCGGTTGCAAAAGTTCCATCAAGAAACCATTCTGATATTTAAAAACTAGTAAGAACAGCCTCAGGTCACTCATAAGAAAAGCAAAATTAGCATTCCAATCACTTTTTTCTCCTCTCAGACAATTCTCTCAGGCCTGTGTTAAAGGGCATTTTTTTCAGAATCAGAATTCCATCTCTAAACCTTGTCAATTCTAGCGAGATGGTGCTGCCTCTTTTTTTTTATAAGGAAAGATGAGGCCTTTGATAGTTTCAAATAGGGGTGTTGAACAACAGAACAAATTGTCTTGAAAGGCAGCAGGATAAACCATATTTTCAGGGTCAGTTTTTTAATCCGTGGCTTTTAACCTTGCTATGATTTATGTTTGACCTCCTTTCCACAGTAGCTTTCTTCCTTCTCTCCTTCAGACTTGAAGGACACGTGTATTCTTTCTATTTCATGTGGGTTTCATGTATCTGCACAAAGTAATTCATAACCACTTGGCAAAAGGCATGTGCCCACACCACATCATTATCCTGCAATTAAGAAAATTCTCCCTGCCACAAAGCTATAAAGCCCAGTGATGTTTCAAGCTAAGCCCTCAATATTCATTCTGAATTTATCTAGGGCACAAAGCTGCTGTAGTGCTGCAGAGAGATTTTGTAGTGTCCCTTGTAAAATACTTGTTGAGTGTTGACTGGAAATTTTTTAGGTTTGCCTCATCTCAGCACGTTTCCACACCTTAGGATTTTCTCCTGCTTCTCTGCACAGACTTCACACAGATGTAGCGAAGATAGCTCTTCTCTGCAACTGAACGGAACAGAAGCAGGTATTGTGTTTGGTTCCCTGTGTCCTTTACCTAAGTGGTCAGGTTTAACACATTCTTCAAATGATTCCCCCTTTGATTATTCTGTGTTGTTGATTAGGTTGCAGATCGCTTTATAAGACACGACCAAGCAGGGCTTGAATTATCCATGTAATTCACTTACAAAATCTTTGATTAAAGATTGAAATGAAAGGAAGATAAAAAGATCCTACCCTCTGGGATGTTTAATATGAGTCAGTTTCAATGCTATGTTTCCCTTTTACTGTGTGGACAAACACCTTTGCTGCACCAGAGGTGAGGTCTATAACATTTTATTTGTATTTCCTCCACCTTCCTAACGATGCCTTGATTTTAACTAGGTATATCCGAGGAGAAAAAAAAAGTTTCACCCTTTAAATAAAATATGGTGATGACTTTCCAACTTCTACCTCATGTGGCCCCAGCAGTAGGGAGAGAGCAGGACATTTATCGAATTGCTTCTTTAGACAGCCTTTTCTCCAAAGTCTTCTAGGATCTGGTGCAGCCCAGCAGGAGCAAACTTTTCCATCAGGTTGAGACAGCCTGGAAAGGTGGTGCAAGTTAATAAAGAGAATAATTGTGTGTCTCTGAATGTACACTGGAGAGAAACACCGTCCAGAAACGCCGCTAACGCAGGAGCTACCCAGAACCGCACACGTGAGTGACGCTAGCGAGCCCTCCCAGCCCTCTGCTGCACTGGAGCTCTCTCGCTGGGCCTGGTCTCCTTCAAACAATTAAAGACTCTACTGGCCAGGCTCGGTGAAAGGGACCCAAAAATGTCGCTCCCCGCCGCGCCGAGCGCGGCTCCTTTAAGGCGCGGAGCGGCGCCCGCAGGAGGCGCGTGGGAGCGCGTCCGCTCCGCTCCGCTTCGGTTCGGTTCGGTCCGGTCCGTCCCGCGCGGGGCCGCGAGCGCGGCACAGGCACAGGCACA
>VWPU01009634.1:0-14846 GCA_013398955.1 Callaeas wilsoni | reverse complement strand
GCACGCACCACCGCGCCGCGCCGGCAGGGGGGTGCGCGGCGGCCACACTGCGCACGGCGCGGCGGGGCCGGCCCTTCGCTCCGCGCACCTCCTGCGTTCGCTCCCCCCCGCGCCGGCTGGTGGAACAGTCCCGGGGAGAGGCCGGGTCGGGGACAGGTACTGGCGCATGCGCACGGAGCGCAGTCCTGGCGGTGGTGGGCGCCCGTTCTGGAGCGGTGCTGCGAGGCGAGAGCCGTGCCGCGGGTTCGAGTCCCCGCGGCGGCGGGGCGTGGCAGGCCGGACCCCGGGAGGGCTCTGCGTGGCTCCAGCCTTCACGAGCCTCTCGGTTGTCAGGTTGTCACCCCGCTGTCGCGTACGGGGACACCAAAGCCCTGCCTCCGCGTACGGGTCCCGCGCCAGAACGCTGCACAACTGCGGCGGGCAGCACGCACCCGCCCGCGGGCTCCCGTCTAACAAGCAGCCCCTGGAGACCCAAACCCTGGGCTTTTCCTGAGCTTTATTTCTGTTCTTCCAAGCTGGAGTTACTTTTCGGTACATAATCCTCTCCGTATTAGTGCCACTGCTGTTATTTAATAGCACCATTTGCAGCTGGCGTTGCTTTGCGCAGGGATGTGTTGGGATGAGGAGCCGGAAAGGGGAGCCCCTGGGCCCCGACACAGCGTGTCCGCCACGCGCTGGGCAGCGCGCTCTGCACTCCTACTACAATTTACTTAAATCTACAAGCCATCCATGCCTATTTTTAGTCGTTCATGGAAGAATTCATGATAGTTTCAAAGGCATTAATCCAGGTCACGGAGCGAACTACCACCTCCTGCCTGGAGATGGTTCCCTCAGTCAAGGCTGAGCCCATTGCCAGGAGCGAGGGGAAACTCCCGGCGCTCCCGGATGCGCTCCTTTTCTTCCGTGGCCAAGGGGGCTGTCTTGCAGGACACGAGCCACCCTCGGTGTCACCTCACTACGAGGACTTCAGATCCGCTTTGTCGCACTGGTTCTGTGTGTACAAAGCTGTGGACACGAGTCTCTTCAATAACCTCACATCACTTGTGGCTTTCTTCTCAAGTTGTCTCAGCAGCGGAGGGCAAAGCAGAGGAACCCCGCGGGCTGCTGCTGCTCAGCAGGTGTGCATCGGCCCTGCTCAGACTGCGAAACAAGGGCAAAACTGAAAAGAAAAAGCCGTAACCTACTCATGCAAGCAGGCAACAAGGAGATAATTAATAAAAGATAATAAGGAAACAGTGCCTAGTTTTCACTTGTCACTCCATAGTTGCGGCACTAATGCACAGTGACCCCATGGTGCTACTTAGACCAAAGCCCAGGCGACACAGTCACCTGCGTCTTCGGGGTGAATGCACAAGCACCAGAGAAGCGAGCCCACGAGCTGACGCCCGGCTGCCCTGCCATCACCCGCGGGTCATCCGCCACCCACCGGGGCCCGGCGTGGGGAACCGGCCCTCCCTGGCACAGGGAGCGCTCCGGGGCCGCGGGGATGGCGAGGCGGCGGCGGAGCCGAGGCGGCGGCGGGCGGACCCGTGGGAAGGAGGAGGAGGAGGAGAAGGAGGAGGAAGAAGAAGAGGCGGAAGCGGCGGCGGGCGATGGCCGGGGCGCTGCTGCGCGGAGTGCGGCGCTTCCCCTGGCTCTGCAACGTGCTGCTCTACGGGGGGCTGTTCTCGGCGGGGGACGCGGCGCAGCAGCTGCTGCGGGGACAGCCGCCCGACTGGGCGCAGACGCGGCGCGTGGCGCTGGTGGCCCTGGCCTTCCACGGCAACTTCAGCTACGTGTGGCTGCGGGCGCTGGAGCGGGCGCTGCCCGGCCGCCGCCCGCCCGCCGTGCTGGGCAAGGTGCTCTGCGATCAGCTCCTGGGCGCGCCCGTCGCCGTCCTCGCCTTCTACACGGGTGAGTGCCGGGGGCTCCATCGCAGAGCCCGCACCGGCAGCGGCACCGCATCGCGACCCGCGCCCGGCTCGGAGAGCGCGCACCGGCGGCGGCACTCGGCACCCCGAGGAGGTCGGGGCGGGTGGGGATGCCCGGCCCGCCCGGCGCGGCTCCCGCGGCCCCAGAACGCCGCTGCCCGGGCGCTCGGAGCGGGGGTCGCGGCCGGGCGGGGGGCTGCAGACCCCGGCTGCTCTCCCCCAGGATGCCCGCGGGGACCGCGGGCGCTGAACCGCCTGTGGCACTTCAGAGCTTTCCATGACGGGTGCTGGACCAAAGGAGGCCTTCCCTGAGCTCGGCTGGGCCCGTAGCTTTTAATTAGCAACAAAGAATTCAAAGCACCTTACGAGGATTGTAGCTTCCATGTCTGTTTGAATTGCTGTGCTCAGTTCTCAGCATCAGCTGTCTCATTTTCCAAAACACAGCTGTAAATGTCAGGAAATACCACAGTTCAGCGAACCAGCTTCTGCTGTGAGAGTCTATAGAAATAAAGCATGTTACTAATGGCTAATCTCAAAAGCTAATAAGTAAGAAGATACTTTAAAGAAGTCTAGTATCTATTTCAGAAATAAACATGAGGGAATAAGAAAATTAATAGGTGACACTAATGTCTCATTTATGTTTATATATATTTAAGTTAAGTGCTCTCATTTAACTTGAACTTCATGCGGATGAAGAGTAAGACAGGTCCTTTTTTTGTCTGGTATTGGAAGATCTGCATTCTATCACCACAACAAGGAAATAGTTCAGTTTATGATTGAAGAGAAATGAAGTAAAAAAAGAAGTCAAACACCAGATACTTCCTCTCAAAATCTTAACTAAGTCACAACTTAAGCTGAGAATTGCCCAAGGACCAGAAGGATCTGAAGGACCACAAAAGTGATAGTAAAAGTCCCTAAATAGGATAGCAGTAAAATAATGTATTCATTGAGAGATACTGATAACCTCAAGGCATGGGAATACCTAGAAACATCCCAGTGTCAGACTAAGGAGCCTCTGCTTATGGCAAAATGCCTTTCTCTCTCTCTCCTGGATGTAAATGGTGCTTTCATCCTCTCTGTTCCACCACCACACAACTGGTGCATGGTATGGCAGAGAAACAGATGCTGCACCACCTGTACACCCAGTATATCCCAGCTGAGCTCTGGTGTCAGCACTGGGACTCAAGTCAATAGATGAGGTGATTTCATGTAGCACTATTAGGTAGTCAGAATGGTATTTTTTGTAACAATATCAGCTTTTTCTTTCAAAGATATAATGTATTTTGAGAAGGGTCTGGGATGTCACTGAAAAACATTTCATCGTTTGCATTTTTTCTGATTGTCGTAAATATTTTACCACTAGGTATGAGCATCCTTCAGAGGAAAGAGGACATCTTTTCCGACTGTAAAAAGAAATTTTGGAATACATATAAGGTGAGGCAAGCAATTTGCTTATCTCACAGCTAAACAAACAAACAAAAAGATAAACTATTTGAAATATGCCTTCTTCCAACACTCTTTTTTTACTCTTTCTTTTTTTCTTTCTTTCACTCCATTATTTGATTATGTGCAGGAAGTTGTAAGTACCAGCAGTCATGTGAAGTAAAGGCAGTTTGGGTTAGGCAGTGCTGCCAGATGGGTGAAATTTTGCCATTTAAAAAATGTACAGTGTTTATATACATAACACTTGCACCCAGCTCTGTTTGAATGACAGCCCTACAATACAACACTGAGTCAAGCTTTTTTAATCTTTTGTCTTAAGACCTACTCATGCACCAGTGTTTAGTTAGTGATACTATTGACAATACTTACATGCACACCTATTAAAATCATGAATTACAGAGATACCCTCTTTGAGAATCATTTTTAGTCTGTACTTCTCAGTGACAATCTTCTCACTTGCAGAAACACAACCGCTTGTTTTAAGAAGACTTTGCTATAAACAGCTGGCTTTGATTTGCATTTCTGCAAATGCAAGACAAAATTATCTGTGCTACCTCAGAGCTGAGCAAGCTGAGAATGTTAAAAGTTTCTCAGATGCAAGAAGAATGATGGATTAGCAGGGGAAAAAAAAGTAATAGAAGGCGAAAATGTGATGCAATGTGAATTTCTCTTCATATTGTAGAACTGTATGGGTAGGATGGAAAAGGATTATTTTTATTCCTATGGAAGATGATTCTAAAAGCAGTGCCCACTATAGCCCATCAAAACATAAGGTTTCTATCGGCCTTATGTTCCATGAGTAAATTATCCATTGATTTTTCTAAATATGCCTTACGTGTATGAGTAAGTAGAAGGAGCATTGCAAGTGTGAAATAAATAGTGTTCAGTGGTATTTTTCATTAATGGTTGAAACAAATGTTCACATGTTTAAACATTTGTTCACCCATCTGGTAAATGCGTTTATTGTGTCTGGTGTCAGATGTCTGTGAAGACTTAACTGGGATTAGAGTTTTGTATTTAAAATGAGTTAGAATAATGTGTTTGAAAAACTCAGAGCATAGAGGCTCATGAAGGTGATTAGAAGTTTAATATGGCAACCTCTAGGTTAAGCAACTCCGTTTGCAATTGAACAGCTTCTGTTCACTTTACTCAAGTACATTTCAGTCATCACTGAATGTGGAAAAAATGAATCTTGGTGGTTGAAATCCATAAGGATAACAAATGATTCGTTTTCCTTTCAGACAGGACTGATGTACTGGCCTTTTGTGCAGGTGAGTTCTCGGGTAACTCGGTGAGCCTTTCCCCGCGGTAAAACCCGGTGCTGTGCAGCCACACAGTGTCTGACCCCGGGAGAAGGCAGTGGAGTTGTTGGGTGTGTAACAATGCCTGGAGCACTAACTGAGCTCTCTCTCCTTCCAACACAGCTGTCAAACTTCATTTTGATCCCAGTTCACCTGCGAACAGCCTACACCGGGCTCTGTGGCTTTGTCTGGGCTTCCTTCATTTGCTTTTCCCAACAGAGTGGAGATGGCACAGCCAAGTCAGCATTTATGTGGCTCCAAGGAGAGAAGGTCAATGCAGATGAAGAATCATCAGACAAATAAGAACTTTAGTTCTGAACACATTCTAAATTGCTAAACTGGGTTTGTGAAAGTCAGTAAATCACGCTGCAGCCTCATTGTTGTGTTTAAAATAGGCAGTTATCTCAACATTTGGTGGTTAGTATAAGCAGTGGAACAGTTTGTCTTTGTGCCTGTTTATTTTTCATAAAAGGCCAGTTGTATATTGACATTTAATTATTTTCATGCTGTCAGCCCTTCTCATCTGGGAACAACTGACTTCCAGGGCAATGTAAGCATTTGCACATCATGTCATACTGCCTCACTAGGGAGAAATATTAACTGTAATTTAATTTTCAGGCAACTTGTAATTGCTAGAAAAAGGAGAATAGAACATTAAATCATCAGTTGTCGGACTTGACAATTGTTATCAATGCAAGATTACTTTGCAGAACAAAATTTAATGGATTCCATATCTAAAAAGTGGCATTGAATCTGTTTCATTGAGAGGAAACAAAAGTGCTGTGTTTGTAGAGCCCACTTTTCTATGGGGCCAACTTGTTTTATTCTACATGAAAATTTATATAGCAAATGAATTATTTCATAGAATATACAAACCTGAACTATATTTTTACATGTTTTATCTTAGCTGGGAGAATAAAGATAACTTTGGTCAGAGCCCTTTGGGGCGGGTACTGCCCATTGACCCTTGGGGTCAGTCATAAGCAGCTCCTGCACGGTGGAACCCCCCAAGCACTGCAGGGAGCTTTTGTTCTGTGTGCAGCCACTGCTTCCTTTGCTCCTCAAGGGCCAAGAGTCCATGGGAGTCTTGACTCCTCCACTCTTTTCAGCTGTTTCATCATGCTGAAGATATAATTAAGAATTTGAAGAAAAATAGCATGGGAGGGAAGGTAACATGAATGGCAGAATCCATCTACATATATATATCAGGAACTTCCAATTCTTCCTCAAATGGCTTTTAAACATTCCTATTCATAGAAGACGCTGGGTAACTACATAGGAGACTAGGAGAAGGTGAAAATTAATTATGGATCTGCTTTGTCAGCTTGAGGATCAGGTCTGGATACGGGTATTTTTAAAATGTGCATATGTATCTCAAAACAGGAACTGTGCAAATGTCTGTGATTGCAGTAAGTTGAAATCAGACCAGTAAAGGAATCCTTGCTGTATTAGAATGGGATTTTATGCCTTGAAGTTACTAAATTGTAAGCTTGAAAGGGTATCTGATTTAATGGGTCTGATTCTAAAGAGAAGACTCATTCCTCTTATTGTTACAACAATAATAAACCACTTTGAGGAATGCCTGAATTCCTCAGTCTGGTCTAAATAGTGAACCAAAGCCTGCTTAAGCTATAAATATCCATTCTTTTGGCCAGCAGCTGTACTACTTAATGTATTGCTATTTGTCACTGTAGGAGCGCAGTGCTCCTTAGCTGGGAAAGGAAAAGGGATCATGCAAGCACTGCCCAATCTATTTCAGGTAAAATCAACTTGTTTAGCATAACCCAGTGGTCAAGAATGCTGCAAAGTGCCCATATGGCTTTGACCAGAGGACAGCAGCAGTGGGAGGAGGGTAGATGGCAGGGGGCTGCTTCCACAGCCTGTTCTGCTGGCAGGCAGGTGGAGGAGGTGCCTTCCCTCTCAGGATGGACAAGTCACTGCAATTCCATCTTCATCCGCACAGGCAGATGTGGAAGAGCACACCTGCCTACAGCCTCAAGGTGGAATTAATTTTAATTGACTTTTGACACCTGGGGCATAGACATCTCCATCTTGGCTAATTGGTTTAAGCTCTGTATGTTGAAATGTGCACTGTAAGTGTTATAGATGCAGTGAAATGTGCATTTCTCTCCATCTATAACATGGAGGCTCATATGACTGGCTGCTGTGTCAATAGCTTCCTTCTAGATGCTTATATTTGGTGAATTCCCCTGCTGGATGTTGCTGCATGAATCACATAGTGTGAATTGAGCAGTCCTGATGCTGGACATCCCAGGAGGAGCAGAAATGTACAGAGGAACTAACTGCATTTTGTCTGTGTGTTTAAAAAATGAGTGAACAGATGCTTCAGACAGCTATAACTGTTAAACTGTTCTTGTGTGTGTAAAGTCCTCAGGATAAAGAAGCAATTTCAGTAGTGTTTTTTTTCTGTTGATATTTTTGGGATCAGACTGATATTCTAAAGTCTGCTGTATTTAGTAAGAGCTAAAAGTTTCAGCTAAGGTGTGCTAATTAAGTATTTAACTTTTTTTTACAGATGCTATTTATTTTTATTTCTGCTTATGCCTTAAGGGTTTAATGATTAATAGCATTCACTTGTAGAAGGGAACTGGAAAATAATGTCATTACAAGGAGAGTGAAATGCTGTTGGCTTGCTGTAAGCAGTATGTGATATTTTGATTTAACTCAGAGCAAAAAATCTTTCTTCATGGGTATCATTGGTAAAACTTAATCCCCAGATGAATCAAGAATTTATAACTTATGATCTGTATAATTCTGATGCCTTACTTCATCAGGACTAACTAATAAATGGAAGATCCATCTTTTATTTTAAATGGCTTAAAAGCTTATACAAGCTGTGTTTTATTGCTCTTGCTTTTGTGCTGCCAGCTTTTTGCTTGAGAATTTGAGCTAAGTCCTGTTTTGTCTTCAAGTTTCTCTGGCTGGGGAGTTCAGGATTTCTCTCCATCCCTCTACTACTTGAAGTACAGTTCTTTCATGTAATGGAAGCCTGTGGCTCTTATATTTCAGTAGACTTTAGATCCTGCATAATCTTTTCACTTTCTCTGTTTCTCTTGTTAAGGCACTTGACAGCTAAGTAACACAAATCCCTTTTCACATCAAAAAATTTGTGGGTTTTTTCTTTTAATTATGAGCACTGGTTGGTCTTACAAACATTTCAGACCCACATAATGGAAAATAATGAAGCTGCGTTGGGACAATTTCTCAGTGCATAAATTAATGGAGCTTCTAAAGATTTTCTTCCTCTGACAGTTTAGTCTGAGGACTTAATCCTTTAGTTGTTAGAGCCTTCATTATTTCTTGATACTTTTTTGGCTTATAGGATTAATTTCACAGAATAATAGAATGGTTGAGGTTGGAAAGGATGTCTGTATGTCCAGCCCAGGTCATCTAGTCCAACCCTATTTGACACATTTTGTTTGCTTCTTCTAGCAACTCAGTAGTTCCTTGGGGGAACAAAAAAAGAAATAAGAAAAAGATGGGCAAGATTTATCCTGATGTCTCTCTGCTACCCTTTCAAAAACAGTCATAAGGGCTTTATGACTATTTCAAGGAATTGCACTGATCTTACAGCCAGCTGAACATGCAGATTTCCACAACCAGCAGGATGAACAGAATTATACATCACAGAGGTGCTCAGGAAGGAGCAACACACTGCCAGTAGCTATCAGGCCTGCAGTCAGCTGATATTTTTATGTCATGGATCCTCTCTAAGAGCAAATGGGATGAGCAGACGTTTATATCAGGCGCAGTTCCAGCTCCATGTTATTCTGGATGGCTGTGGAGATGTGGAGCCTGAATTTGATAAAATGAGAATTTCAAAATTTATTTTTCTACTGCAAATCTTTTATGTAAATGAACCTTCTGTGCTTACTAGTATGCTAAATACATCCTTCTTGGAAAATTCACCAGAAGGCCTCTGTCTTTTTCACACCAGAAGCACCCATCCAGTAACACAGCATAAAATAACCAGTTCCTGCTGTAGCGAAGGTGCAACTGCCTCTAGTCTGTTACCAAATCTGATATGTTGAGTTCTCTTTATAGAACAACCTTTGAAATCTATGCAGCTTCAGCCTTCCAATTCTCTGCTGTAAGTGCCAGTGCTTCCTGCTTGTGCTGCTGCCTCTACTGCTAGTGCCAATCCAGTGAGATGTGCAAGAAATACTTGAATTTTACTGAAGTAATGATCTTCAAGTTGACTGAAATTGTCTATGTTTTTGCAAAGGCTTAATAAACATTAAATGCTGTTCTTTGGCTCTGTCTTTAACTTGCATGTATATGTATAAACAAAGCCAGATCATATGTAAAGTTCTTATGGGATCTTCATGGACCACATGCAGCAAAAAGCTCCATTTGATGTCACAGACCTTAAAACAGCAGCAGAGTAAAACCTAAGCAGGGATTTTTCACTCTCTTTAAAGCTTAATTACCTACATTGTCATCTGCCATTTCTGAACAAATTCAGAACAGAACTCCCACCTTCAAAGTCTGATGCTGAAACCAGTGGACTTTCAATAAAAAGATGCAATTTTTTGATATATTTCTTTGGATAATTAATGTATTTGCAGAAGGAATGCAGAAATTCAGGTAGGAAAAATATATAAACAACTTTTCTAGAGAACAGAGGTTAGAAATGGGGTCCTTACTGAAGAACTTCAGTCAGTCAAGTTTGTGTGGGATACTCTTGGGAAGGAAATGGTTCAGAAGATTTGAGGCTGAAGGGAGTAATATATTCCACAACTGGAAGAGAGACACCACCTCCATTCCCTGCTGTAACTTCTTGTATATTTAGAATGAGGAGGAAGCTTTATGGAAATGTTTCAAGTTGAAAAATTCTGTTTCATAGGCTTCATGGCCAACGGGGGGAAAAAGGATCACTCGGGTAATGCAAAGCAAAGAGTTCTTCCTGAATCAAACCAGTGATGTTGAGTCCAATGCCATCTTCTAGGAACTTATCCAAACACTTCAAGTTACAGAGGATCTTCTGTGTCTCAAAGAAATTATTTATGTGTTCTTAGGAAATTTTATTACCATCAATCTAGCCTTACATTCTAATAAAATGTTACTCCCTTTCTGACAAGATTTAAAGACCTGGTACAGCAGGCAAAGCCTTCTGTGTGCATGTAGTGGTAAGCAGAGTTTTTGTTTATTCCTTGGATAAACTGTGATAGGTTTAGCTCTGTTAGCCTTTTGCTATATCATTCTTGAAGCTCATTTGCAAACCCTTTTTTGCTGTGCAACTTCTAATTTGAAACATAGACAGTAACACTGTATTAATCCCAGTGACTTTCACACAGACCTCAGATAATATTTTTTCTATAGCTGCCTAATATTCCTGTTTTAAAACAGCCAAGGACTGTCTGTCCTCTCTTAATGTCCAAGTTGCACTAAGAATTCACATGCAATTGCCAGTCCATGACGTTTGAAGTTACTGTAATCCATTTTAAACAAGAACAAAGAATGCAGATTACACGACTGTATGTGTTGCATATACTTTTCAACATCATCCACCCTAACAGACACTGCCTGCCTTTTTTTGCAGTTTATTAATTTATTGTGGCAGTGCCTACAAATCTTGCACCTTGTATCCAGATACAAAGACAGAGTTTAGTGCAAAGAATACAGTAGAACGTATCATTCCCCTCTATGCAACACCAGTAGCAATTACACCTTCTTGTGCTGAAAGAAATCTTGGGCCTGGAAGAGCCTAATGAGCTGTGAAGTAATGATCAGAAAAGACATTGTCAAGGACAGCTCTGCTGTAGCAGTAGGTACATGAGAGAACTTTAGAAATTGAAGAATGGATGGTTTTGTTTGCTGTGTTCAAGGAAAACCAGTTGTGAAGTGGGGCTGTAAAACAAGGGGGGAAAAATCACAGCAGGTGAGCATGCACACACTTGGGAGTTGTGTAAGTGATGTAACACAGGACCTGTACAAATGCTCCCCTCTGCCAGAAGACCTTAAAAATGGGATCTTGATAAGTCACCCTTTCCATTTTACACCCTCAAGACCGATAGACTCAAAGAGGGACCGAGAGGCAGCATGGGTATGTATCCTAGTAGGTATTTCAGTCACCAGAGGTATCAGGACAATGGGAACTGACTGGGAATGAAACTGTTCCCCATTTCTGTCACTGTGCTTTATCGAGTTACAACAGAACCAAAATGCATAAGCACTCAGATGGCTGTGATAAACACGGGGTTTGGCCCATATGGACTCAAACCATGCACAAAAAGTTCTGCACCACATGAGATCCTTTATCTGTGGAGGAAGTGTTAGCTTCATCCTGAATTGTGTGTCTTTTTACAGGGTGTAACTTGGCAGAGTAATTTAAGTTACAATTCTTCCCTCGAATTAGTATCTTACTGTAACTAACGTGCACTTAGTGTGTGCATACATAACAACAAACCCTCATTATTCTTTCCTTGGTTTGTCAGGACAGCAGCTTTACTCTCATCATTACACAAATATTTGGGAAAGAAAATACAAGTTTTTATGATTTCTTTTTCCATGTCTAGTTGTTTGTTTTCACTTGTTCTATGCTGGCCTGTAGAACTCTGAAAGACTGATCCCCTGTGGTATTCTTGTTTTGCCATTGCTTACACCTCTCTGTGAATTAAAAACCACCTTTACTTACCTACCAAGGGTGTTCTGCTGCTTCCATTTCATGCGCCACATACTTTTACATCCAAAAGGTAACAAGACTATTAACTGCAGCTGATTAGCCATGACATGCCAATGACACTGAAGGATTTTGTATTAGTTCTACATCTAGTTCATAATGGTCATCATACAGTAATGAATTATTATGTGTTCATAATTACACCTGATACATCATGGCAGTTACCCATACAGTGTTTTGCTTACTCTTTTGGGGCAGAAATTGGCAAAAAACCCAATGGAACACAGGTACAAATACAGAAAGAAATTCAAGTCATAAAGAAACCCTTTCAGAAGTCAGGGCAGTGACTTTACAGCTTCCAGTTCCAGTGGGGGGAGTAGTGAAATGGCCCACAGAAGTGGACCTGCCTGTTAGGATGCAGGAATAATGGAGCATGGACACTGCACAGGGACATGCATCAGCAAGACACTGGCACAGTCTCTTTGGGTGCCTTCCAGCTTGCAGGCAGTTTTGAGCACTCTCTGTAAGATGCCAACTTGTGTAGGTAAAAAGGAAGCTTACAGAAAGTCACCTTTACATTTTGGACTATGAGAAAATGCTCAGGCCCTGAGAGAGCCGTGCCTGGGGCTGTGTGCTGCTGTGTTTGCAAAATTTACACAGGATGTTTATTACTTCAAAATGGACATGTCCATATACACACTGAAATATTACTTGTTGCCTGCTGTGTTTGCAAGTCTAAAATAGCCCAGACCAATTTATCTCAACATCTAAATTTACTGAACTCAAACATCTGTTCTTCCTTTGTAGCTATGGACGCCCATCACTGATGCAAAAGCCACCTGCACAGTGACTCACCTGCACAACAGTCAGTCCAGTCACACCACTGGACTTGGCTCCAAATTCCAAAAATAAGACTCTTACATGGGCGACTTCACTACTCATGGTATTAGTAACGTCTGACAGATGCTATAACAGCTTTTTCTGTGAAATTTGTACCTTAAAAAGACAGTGAATGTAGAAGGAATTTACTAAGACAAAAGCAAAATGGGAAAGAAAAGAGTTTAGAGAAGCATGTTTCTGAAATCTCTGTTTTGGTCACAACTACAGCTTTTGAAGTGCACAGATTGTTTCCATTCTTTCTACCAGACGTTTATGCCCTGCATAAACTCTTTGCTGCTGCATCTCCTGAATTTGTGCTGTGTATTCTGACCTTCTATACAAAAAAATAGCTGAGATAAATCTAAGTAAGTCATGTCTGCCATAGGGCATCTGTGATGTCTGACAGAGGCCAGAGAGCAAGAGATAGGAGAGTGGATTTGCCAACTGCTCCTGCCCAGCTATAGCTCCTGGTGGCAGGATTTAGTGAGAAACGGGAGCTGAAGCCGTCACGGAAAATGACTGCAAGAGCAAAGTGCACCTCTGTTTCTCTACCAGGCATTATGTTATGAGCAGTGAGAAGAGACTTGAATTTTTGTATTTTCTGCATTAACAGTGCTTTCAGCAGAAGAAAACCAGCTTTCATGAGTAAAGGAATGCATTTATAATTTATATTGCTAGGTCAACTGAAAGACATCATCAGTAGGAGAGAAATTTAATTTCACTGGCAAATGCAGCAGCAACAATGCTCCAGAGTCACAGTAACAAAAATGCTGCCCTTACATTAGCAAAATAATTGATACATACTTAGGCCCTACTCTTGCAAAAACTTTTGTGCAAATGACCTCAGCGAGGCAGCTTCCACACACCTGTTCTTATGTGCAGCACTTTGTAGAACTGGACCTTTACTGGATTTCGTGACTTTTCAGGATTGGCAGGTGAAAACTTCCTGATTACAATAAATCACCTTATATATTATTTGCTTTATGTAACTAAGTTCTTTGCATCCGAGTTTCTGGCTAGTGGGTGTTTTTCAGCCATACTAACAAAAGTAGAGCTTTAAATATTCAACTATTTCTAGGATCACTCCTCCATCTCCTAAACAATGCACTTGGATTGTAATTACCTAAAAAACTTAAAAGGATGATTTGAAATTAAATAGTCTCAGATCCACCAAAAATTGGCCCTTCTCCCCAGTCAGCCTATTTCCCTTAGTCCCACTCTCATCCAGATCCCAGATGGACTCTTATTCCTCCCACGCTTGTGTTCCTCACTTCTACCAGTGAGTCAGTCCAGCCCACCCCAGCAGGCAGCTGCACTGTCACCCAAAATCAGCTGTGCAGAGTCCTGCCACCAGCTTTTCTGCTTGACTCACAGCTCTGTTTGGGCTCCGTCTCTAAAGGCCAAAACCAGCGAGGATGAGGCGCTGCACAGTCAACAAGGGCTGTTCCAGCACGTCTGGTGCTCAATTCATGGCGTATCTCTGGGGAGCACAGCTGGCAGAGAAAAATCAGAGTGCCCTGAAGATGTCCTAAAACTGTCCAGCTCATCTTTCTGGGTAATTCCAACTCTCAAGAAGACGAGTAGAGAAATTTTCTGTTACAAATTTAAAAGCAATGTGGAGGTTTTCTCGCCTCCAACATGTGAAGCACTCCTCAAACAAAATTGTTCACACAATAGCATCAATGTGTACCAGTCCAATTAGTAAGTATATCACTGAATCCAGAGGTGGTATTTTTGGAATGTTGGTGATTGAAGGACAAGACTTTGCAGCAAAGGTAGGTGACAAAAAAATGAGCTTTCCCAGTGTTCACCCAGAGTACCCCACGGTTCTTTATAAATGAGGCAAAAAGTGGTAAAACCTTGATTTGCTGTGGGACACTGGACAACCTGCCTAAGTCCTGCTCCATTATGTCAGAAATTATACCACTCACGGTAAAGTGCAATGTGATCTCACTAGGAAAGGTAGTCTCCAACTGTAAAATGCTGTTCAGGGATTTCATCCATATAACCTCCCCTACAATAATAGAAAAAACTTAGTAATAACAATAATAATCACTACACTTGTGCTTCCTGCAAAGTCATTTCCTTTATTCCCAGCAGGCTGCATAAGCAGCAAAGCTGCATGCTGATGAAAAATGAGAAACACAGAATCGCATCACTTGTTTGAGTGCTGTTCTCCGGCTTCTGGCAACGTGATGCTGGAACGAGTGTCATTCCAGTCAGTGCAGGACTTTTAGGAGAGCCAAAGGCTGCATGCACAGGAGCCTGAGCTGTATTAGACTGCAAAAGCCATGAGCGGCTGTGGATGTTACCACTATTCTCCAGCTGCTCAAGTGAGAAGATGCGCTCAGCGCTGCACCGGCCGCAAGATGGACAGTCCTGCCGTGCCCTGGCAGCGAGCGGATTTGCGGACTCTCGCCTGCCCGGGCGGTTTGGCTGCGCAGGGCTGGGCAGAGCCGGGCAGCGGCACAGCAGCGAGCGGCGGCCGCGGAGCGCAGGGCAGCACCCCCGGGGCGGGCAGAGCCCACCCGAGCGGAGGCAGGGCCGGCCGGGCGGGGCGTGTGTGCAGCATGTGCGAGGTGTGACATCGCTTTGTGTCGCGGCTCCCCCGCCCCAGCCCCGCACTGAGCATGTGCCGGAGCCCCTGCCCGCCCCCCGCCCGCGGGCCCC
>VWPU01009633.1:296-19662 GCA_013398955.1 Callaeas wilsoni | reverse complement strand
ACCTGTCCAAACCGAGACAAATGCTAACCTCAATTAGAGGCATACAAGAGATGTTAATTCTAAGCCAATATTCATCTCCTGCTCTTTTTGTGAGACTGTAGTTCCATGTA
The DNA here is from genome assembly GCA_013398955.1 of Callaeas wilsoni. Classification (NCBI taxonomy): domain Eukaryota; kingdom Metazoa; phylum Chordata; class Aves; order Passeriformes; family Callaeidae; genus Callaeas; species Callaeas wilsoni. The sequence continues at coordinate 19,552 of VWPU01009633.1, read as the reverse complement.
CCACCACTCCAAATGGTGGGACAGGCTGCCACCACTCCCACATGCTGATAAGCAGTGCTTTCCTAAAGCACTGCCACAGCACTGCTGGTTGCTACAAACATGTATGTATTTTTGTCACTAACGTCTGACCACAGAAAATTCATTAATGAAAAACATTGCAGCTTGCAGAGGAAAACAGTTTTAGCCTGAAGCAGACTCACTGAGGTCAGTGAGTAAAGCAACATGAAGTTAGCTAAAGATGACCTAGAAAGGAAGAGAAAAAAACATAGGATTTGTTTCTTTATGGCTTTGTGATGGCAAAAAAAGGACTTTGTGAAAGGCTCTTTTCGATATTTTAAGTGGTGTTTTTCTTGTGCAATTACTCAAAGTAGACATCTAGGTACAAGATTAGGGTGGCCAGAATATTTTCTACATAAATATGTCCACCTAAACAGTTTTAAGCAATTTATATAATTTGTCTAACAAGTGTCTGGACCTCAGAGTTGATAACTTGATGTTTTATTTTTGTTTTGTGATGACTAAGAATAAGTTCCAGTTCTAAAGTTGTAAACATGCAGGCTACATAGAATTATTAAGGTTATACAAAGACACTGGTGTAGTAAATGTCAGTGGCAAGAGAACACAGTCTTTTCACAAAAAAAAAAAAAAAGCGAATATGATTGTTTGAAGGGAGGTTGATAGTAAACGTAAAATATTCAACTTTGAGTTGTCTGTGTGCCTGTAATTTTGCTCTGTAAGAAAATCCTGTCCATCAGGATGCCATTTAGGCCCCAACAGGTTGTTACCTTAAACTACTATTTATTTCTCCTTCAGTAAAAAGACAAAATTCTACAGGTTGAAAACCAGCAAGCAACAGACTTAATCACATCAAAGAATGAGAAAGGAGATGAACAAACCTGTTTCCAGCTTGGCTTTACTACTGTTCACACTTATGCCTCCAAGCAGCAAATAAACCTCAAATCTAAGCTTTTGAAAGCAGCACAAAAACTCTTTTCTCTTGCTAATACTAAGGGGAAGACCAAGAGTCAAAATATTCCCAAAGTAAAATTCAAGTATTCCAGAACCATGTGAGTAAATAAAAGGCAAAAAAAAAAGGATGCTGCAAAAGTCATCTTAAAAGTAGGACAAAGACCTCTGGCAAATCATTGCTAAAATATGGAAAAATAAATAAATCTTGAGTGTGCCACATTCTGTGATCTAGAAGACTAAAATAACATTTGGAGAGCCATGAATCAATATGAAGTATTTCAAAACTGTTGGCTCTCCCCTAGACACATCCCTAAAGACATACCGTGGGAACATTCTTTGCACAAAATATTGCAGCTGCAATATATTGACAGCTTCCCATGAACTTATAGTTCCAGGATTACTGTAAATAAAGTAAGTTAAACAAATTTAAAAGAAAAAAAGTCTTTCAAGATCAAAAATACTATATACTGAAAGAATACTCAAAACTAGCTGCCCCTGCTTTTTTGACATTTAAAAGACCAGATGTTCAGAAACGCACAATGACAACTCCTACTTAGATGTACCACTGCCACTGCCAGCATCATATGAGTCAACTTATGCTTAACGATGTAATTTACCGGGGTTGGGGAGGGGGGGAGGAGGGTAAGTACCATTTAAGAGAAAGACTCCATGATCAGCAAAATGGGCTAACACAAGATGCTGTATTTTATGAGGCATGAAACATATTTCTTGTTTTAGAAAGCTTTTCTCCTCCCTTTTTCTTCCAGCACATAGCTCCCATCCCCCACCCTACCCCTACTTCTAAGCCTGGTTTTAGTTATTTCTCTCTAATCTTCCCCACACCCACTAACCACCTATAAGCAGCACCCAAATCCACTACAGTGAACATTTGTGAGGAATTTACCAGTGCTGAGTCTTTAAAAGCAGCCAAAATGAGTAAGTATGGAGTCAGACGTCAGAAAAATGAAAAAAAGCTGTATGAGTAAACTCCATTCACGAAAAAAAGAGTCTAAAATGATGCAGAGGATGTTCTTAGTCTGGCAAGGCAAAACACATACTTCTTCTGCTCCTGTCCATCACTTCACGAGCATGGCTGCCACTTTGTTGCACACTCAGTAACACCTTGCTCCCCAGGTAGTCCCATTGAAAACTGTGAGACAAGGCAGGGAATAGCATTCTCAGTATTAACAGCAGCAGTGAGGCTGCCCCTTCGTCAATCATCTATAATCTGTGCTTTTATTAAAAACAGCTGATATCTCTGCTGACAGTTTCCACTCCTGGCACATCAACCCATTCAGTTTGCAAAGGGATTTAGTGCTCCAAATGCTTCAATAAATCTTGTAACTGCCCAATTATCACTTGATGGCCACACCCCTTTGGCATCCTAGGGGCCATGTCAGTGGAGATAAGCTCTGTTTATGTTAACTTAAGATGTACAGCATACCTCTATGAAGGTGGATGAGTGCCCTTTTGCAGGATGTTCTCTACATTAAAGTCATGCAGCCAAGAGCCCTGAAGGTGTTGGAAGAGAAGAAAAGGTTTTTCATAGAGCTTAATCCAATTAAAGCACATTAATGAAGGTTAGGATCATCTGTCTCATTATCCAGACACATCCTTTCATGCACCATCATCTAATTGCAAAGTCTTATTTTCATCTTCATCAAGAAAATGTGATGGAAAATTCAACACTTAAAATAAAGGTGGCTTAGATAAGATTTCTTAATCTTTCCCTTCTTTTTCCCCCCTTCTCGCTCCCCTCTCACCCCTCAAAAAAAAAAAAAGAAAAATGATGCCTTTTTTAAAATAGTGGCTTGCTTCATCAGGTAATACAAACTGACATACATCCAGCATAGCCCAGGGAGCAACCCCAAATAACATCTCCAAAGCTTTGGTTTGAGGGATTGTAAGACCTTAGTGCAGATGAGTAGAGGAATAAAAAAGTAGGGAGACTGAAACACCACATACTGCAAATGAATAAAGGATTTCAGGTGCTGTCGCTGCTGGAATAGTATCAGGCTAGATTTCTCTAATAGCTTTGAGAGCACCTTCCCACCATTGTCACATTAAATGCAATTGTCAGAGAGACGTCTGCCATCCTTGATCAAAAAAGAGGGAAAGGCAGATTCTCATCTCTGTACAAATCTCTTTATGCAACTTCAGCAGGGCAGCAGATACGAGAGGAGAGTTTATGCAGGCAGGTGAGCATCTCTCTGTAAAACTGCGAATTCCTTCTGAATTTTCCTGGGAGCAGCTGGAGAGCACAAATCTCCCCACTTAAAAGGGCTAACACTGGAACCAGGAGTAATCTAATTTCTAAAACTTGGGTAACAGGTAAATCCATTAAAGATGGATGTGATGAGAATCCTACTGGAGAAAAATTTATTGGAGAAATTCAATAATGCCTTGAAAATACACCTTGATCTCATCATTATTCTGTGACATCAGTATGACAACTTCTAACCATATCAGCTCCTGAGTTGGTTACTGCTACCTCCCCACAGAAGGCTACTGGTTTCATACCACAGCTGTTAAGAGCACACCATTGCACTCCTTATCCATGTCAGTGCAAATGCCAGTTGCCCATGTCACCTGGCAAGGAAGGTTGCTTGGATTAACTCTGCTCAGAAGACCTACAAGAACGCCCAAGCTGTCACTCTCACGAATAGTCACACTTGCTCATACCCACTTCTCAGCCAACTACAGAAAGAAAATAGATTATTGTAAGTATCGCATTGCTGACCCTCAAGCTTCAGTCTTTATGTCATCTTGAAACTGCTGCTGCAGGGAGACTGAGACAGGCAACATACATGTATTTTTGCTTTCTCTTCCAGCCAACAGCATGAAATATTTCAGTCTCCCAACAAATCCCAAAATGCTGCACAACATGTAGCGTCCACTAGTGGCTTGGTCCAACTGCTGATGTTAGGCTCTGAGCACATATGCTGAAATTTATGCAATCTGTACTCTGATATTTGCAGAGCTGGGTCTGAAAGAAAGAGGCAAGCACTAGACCTGCTGGGCCTGTTCAACAGAATTAGTGAGAGACTGAAAGGATTAATGGAATATGTAGAGAATGAACTGCTTATTAGCATGCAAGGAATATCCAGAGCCTACAAGGAATGCTTGGGTTTTAACAGATACCTTCTTTGGGGTTTATTAAGTTTGTTGTGTACTTCAAGCAAAGAAAGCAATGCAGGAGGCATGACTAGTGTGCTTAATTTCTCACTTTCATTTAAAGTGTTACTGAGGGCTAGGCCCTGCTGAGGACTACACACATTTCTTAAAATTCAGCTTAGACTTTGACACCTCTCAAACTGAAACAAATGTTACTTCAAATCCAAGTCAAACCAACTTCTTCCAGCCTCCCTCTGTGGAAAAGAAGGGAACCTACACCAAATTTTAGTACTTAAAACATGTGCAAGGACTTATAACTGAAGATATCTACAGGAGAGGTTGATGCAAAACCAAAATGCAATGAAAAGGCATAAACTATACTGTGCTATTTTTATCTTCTTCCTATTTCTCATGAGTCAAGCAAGTGCAAGTACTACTGCTGTAACCATTCCCCATGTATTTGTGCTTAGGACGCTGCAGATATCATTTTGATTACACTCCTATCCATTAACCTACCAGGGATAGACATTTCCTGGTAAGCAGACACAACTACTAAAGCTCATTCAGCACCAGAGTTGCCCTCTGTAGCTTCACCCAGTTTCTCTGAGACTCTCTGCCTTGTTCTGCAACCTTCAGCCAATGTAAGAGATCAAAACCACTGTGAATTTACCCCCAGAGCTTTGGGGATGCACCAAGTACAAATGCTTCACTGGCTTAGGTCAGTCTAATATAATTCTAACATTCAGCACAGAGTGCATATAACAGACACCTGGGAATCTAAGACAACTTGCTGTATACATACTTCCTGCTGGCTGTATGTTGTTGACAATTGAGATCAGTGGCAAGAACAGAGCAAAATCCCACAAAGTCACTTTGTTATTAACAGTTACCTATTCTGCAGCAATATATGTGTGCTTTCCTAATGCCTTCAGTGCTATGTTAATTTCCTGGTGCATAAGGTTTCTTTAGTATTCATTTAACAAATACAGACTTGGCACAAACGTTACTCTCTGAACATGTAGATTCAGATAGCCTTAAACTCTGGAAAAGCTGGCACTTCATTATAGCCCTTTTCTGGTTTTATCCTGCTTCAGGTTATCACTAGTCACATTTATCACTGTATGAATGTAATTGTTAAATTGTCATTTTATGGAAGAAAAAGGTTGTCCTTGTGACAGGCTTACATTTCTGTGTGCTGTGGTTTATATGAGTAGTAGCAGCCCTAACAAAGAGCATGTGACCTAATTTCCCAGATGTCTGTAAATGTACTTGGCGTTGAATTTTAAATCTGACTAAATTCAAAGCTCTTCATATAAAACACAACTCAAGTTAACTTTTATCTCTATTTTTTCATTTTCTGTCTCTCAGCAGCTGTTCTCCTTTTATTATTTCATGTGCTATATTCAATATGCAAAGTTTCCTTGTTTGTTAGAGTGCATTGCACTTTCTAATGCATCTGTCATGCTGAAAAACAGGAAAGTAGCATAAAGCCTCTCTTGTGAATTTTTTTCCCTCCTAGTTAGAGGAAGGCTTAGTTAGAAGAAAAAAAAAAAGAAAAAAAGAAAAGAAATTTGCCTCTGAGCATCTAGAGAGCTTAAGAAAAAGGTTCTTCAGCTTTATGAAAACTTAAAAATTAAAGTATCAGTGAATGCTTAGAATGCTTAGAAATGACAATGACTGGTCCTGGGAATTTTCCTTAAAGGAGTGATTTGGGAGCTAAGACACAGATAGGAAACCTGGATTCTGTTCTACATCTATCAACATCTTACTGGTTAACCTCTCAGACTATGCCAGCCCTGGAAGTAGTTAGAAAAATAATTCACATTCTCATCTGAACCAATGCAGGGACCTATGGGAGTGGGGGTTTTCGATACAATAGCCAGACCTGCTTTCATTCTTCGTTATGTTAATTCTGCCAAAACTGAGCCAAAGACATACAGTTCATTCCTCCCTCAGAAGTCTTCCCTCACTAAAGCTTCCTGGATTATAAGACACTGGAGCTTTGTTTTTAAGTTTCTTTGGAGCAGAAATATCACAAGGGTTGGATCTGGGTATTTCTTTGCAGCAGTTGGGATTACAAGACAGTAGGAGAAACCTGGCCTGGGCTGTGCAAAATTAACTCAGGCTAATTCACCCTCCCAAAGTCCCACCAGCTGAAGATTACTCCTGTGGAATTCCAGATGGACACTGCACCCCTCCTTATGGAATTCATTCGTATCTCCACAGCATGCAGCACAGCACTGAACAGCTTTCAAAACTGTGCACACTGTAGGGCATTCTTAGTAATAAATAAAAATCAAACAACAGAATTAATGGGTATTTAAATAAACATTAGGAGTATCACTAGTTACTAAGGCATGTATGAATTACATCCTATGGGTATGTTTATAACAGGTGCATAAAAAAGGATAGTGCACTTGATATTTTTATGCTTTTTTTCAAAAAAGTTAGGCTCAATCTAATCAATTTTGGAAATGGCCGTAGCTCAGTTCCAAAAGCATGTGGTCACAAAAAAATTCACATCCTTGACCAATTTTCTGCCAGGTTTTGCAGTGAGTTCTGATTTCAACAAAGTTTCATGGGGGCAAAATTCCTTACAGCTCCCTGCCTGGCACCTGAGTCAGAGGCTGGAGTGTGTCTCCAGCAGCTGGGCAGGCAGTGTGCTTCAAAGTTCAGCCCATATTCTTTCAGGATGAATTTTCAAAGGTCTGCTCTTCATTTTAGAGCAGAGCAATGTGAGATCTAACACTATCCTCCATGAAACAGAATAATCTTGTTCTACCTGTCACTTCTTCAAGTCCAAATATTCCCCCTGTTTTCCGCATTAAGCAGGATTTTTGGTAATCAACAACTGAAATGGAGCCATCAGGCAAGGTTACAACACAGATGTTGTCTGACTTCATTCAAAGTTCAGTGTTGAACTACGCGTATGTAGCTACAGTAAGCTGTGACTCTGGCCATCCTCTGCAGCCAGGTCTGGCCCAGCAAACATTAATCCCTTTCTAACTGGGTCACTGTGGGCCATGCTGTAACAGATTCCTGCAGCTCCCTTGTTTTAAAAGCTCAGAGCATTCTTGTCTCTAGATCCAGCCACAGCACATTCCCAGCAGAACCTGCTGGAAATGGTCTGTTCATGGGCCAAGAGCCCAACACAAAATTTAAACACATTGCAACATTTTGGGCAAAAAAAAAGAACTCAGTACTCAACCTATACCAGATATGTGTTTTGTTTCCAGGCTATTGGGTCTTTCTGAACGCTATCTTAATGTTTTGCAAATACTATTTCTCTCCCAATCTATCTGCACACCAACATTTTCAAGCAATCTGAAACCACAGTTTGAAATGGTATTTAAGTGCCTAAAATCCTTTAAAACTTCTAACCGCCTTTTAAATACAGGTCTGATTGACTCAGAACTACAATCAGAAATTATGAGCTAAACATGTTTCTCATTTTAACTCTACAGCCACATAAGCCAACATTACATTTACGTAGCACTGAGAGATTGCAGTTAAGATTGGGTTTCAGAGAGGAAACTAAGCTAGAAAATACCCATTTAAAAAATACCTGCAAAATTATGATGGAAATATTTTTTTAAATGAGGCTGAAAAACGAATTAATTAAACTTCACTGCTCAAAAGCACAAAGGATCTTGATGTGCACTGCAGAGAAAGTGCATATTCAGTTGGTAGGAAGGTCAGATCCTTCAGATTACTCTTCTCTTTCAAGTACATTGGATCTATTTAAAGTGTCCTGCCCTTAATCCACCAAATATTTAATTATTCATATGAAAGAGCAACCATTTCAACAGGAGTGGTTTAGCAAACTCCTAGCTAGTGGCCACAAGTGGCCTGACACCTGAGTCACTCCAGACAAGGTAGTAGCTCAATTCCCTGTTCCCTTCTCTTTGGGTGACTTCAGATATTATTAATAGGTCTGCATGCCTTCTGAACCAGGTCTGCCTTGACACACTGCTGAGGGAGAACAAAATTACCTAAACCAGGCCACAGCCACCTGCCAGGTGAGTCTAAAGTGAGACTTAAGTGCTTTAGAGCATTGCAATCATAGTCATTCACTTGGTCCCACAGGTGCTTTTGCCTCCTGATCCACCAGATGGACAAAGTTGAGACTGAAACATCTTGGAAAACATCTCACTATACACCAGCCCTGTGTGCCTGCAGATCACAACATGGTCCTCTGTTGTGATCCCAAGGTTTTCCTTTTTGTTCCTAACCGTATAAGGGAAAACCCCCTAGACTTCACTCTCTGGGACAGATCAGCACCAAGAGCAGCCAAGAGCGTGGAGATGAATATCCATACCTGATATCCATACCTCCTTACATTTCTGAGGCTTTTTAGGCTCCTGAAAAGCTGCTGTCAGTACTGCACAAACATTCAGTTTGCAGCTCAATTCCAGCAGTTCAGAGATCATAATGGAATCACTAAAAATAATAGATCAGAGTAAAAAAAGTGATGCCTGATCCACAGTTTCACAGGTTCTTCTATATCTATCAGTTCTTTTGTGTCAAGTAGTTTATCTCTGTTAATGTCCCAAACCTATCAGCTCTATGCCTGAGAAGACTGGTAAGCAATAAATAAAATGCAAGACTAAAACAATAGAAAGAGTAGAAATAAATAATATATTTCTCTACACCTGTAGGAGTACAGGAGTTTCTGTATGCCTGTAGGGGTACAGAAATTCAGAGTTTGGTGTGAGGAATGGGAAGAAAGGCTGAAGGAGGAGAGAAGCAGGAGAACTCTTTCAGAGGTAGGAAGGACTAAAATCTTATTTCAGGCATCTGTCTAGGAAGTGATCAGCAGATGGAAAGCTCACAACATCTGGCATTTAAAGAGAAAGTCAATATTTAACACGATTTCCTCTGTCTTTTAAAAAACTGATTTTCAAAAATGAACAGCTTTTAAAAACCACATATATACATACAAAAAATAAAACCTCAAAAGCAAGCTAGCCACAGTGCTGGGTCTTAGCACAATATGCAGCTGTCTCGAATGTAGTTACCATCTTCCCCAAGGGTGGATTTAAACCTGACGGACTAGAAATTAAGGAACCGTTGTCCTCAGTTGATCAGGTCATAATCATAATTTTACCTAACCTTAAAGTCCATCTGCAGTTCTCAGGGGCCATGGTCAAAATATGTGTTATGTACAGCTGAAAGGTGCACTGGCCACAAACACATCCTGCCTCCTGCCTCAACACAAGGAGCAGGGCAGGAATGGGGCTCATACTGCTGATTCTCCACAGCACTCTAGTGCCTGTGCTTCCTGCCTTTCCCCTGTGAGACAGTAGCAGAACAGGACTGCAAAGAGCTATTTTGCAGGAAAAGATGTGTGTGGTGTGGTTCAGAGCTCATCGTGCTTACAAGACTCCTTCAGGCTGTGCTGGTTGTTCTCCTGAAAGTATTATGTAGTTAGATACATAAAATAAGTATTTATCAGATCCAGAGCCAGAAAAAAAGGCTAGGTTTATCTATTCTCACAGAAATTTACATATTTCTATATGTACATATTTCTTGGATGTCAATGATTTTACAAGGTAGAGAAGTAATTCTGAGAAAGTGTCTCTCTTTTAACAGAAAATAATCTGATCTCTCCAGTTTCCAAATGAGCCAAACTCTCCATACATTCAAGCCTGTTAAATCAGTTGTGACTATGACCAGAACTGCCATCATGTTCTCAAATACAAGGTTCTAATGATCTATGCTGCTATCTTGGAAATGAATTATAAATAAATTTTTAAAACAGAGTAGTGACATTTTCGTTTTCCACAGCAAATATTAAATCAAGTGTTGCCTCCACATGTCAAGTCAGTGTGGCCAAAAACACCATATATGGATTAAGGTAAATATTAAAGAGGGAGCAGTATCTCAAAAAGACCCTCTTTCAGAAAGGGAATTTCTTTTTCTGCTCCATTTCTTAATCTGAAGAATAATCTTCTTCCAAATTGAAAAAAACACGTGCATGGAAAACATGTAATGGGAAACTTAGATGAAGGAGCCGCAACAGAAGGTCATCATTAAAAAATTCTAAGTTTAAAGCTGAAGAAGGCCAGGAAGTGTCATTCACTCCTTATGCCCTAGGTAACAAACCTAGACTTGGGTTGGAAAAATCTCTGTTATAAACAAATTTCAACATGTGCCCAGAATGAAAGTTAAATAAAACCCAGGCCACATAGCTAAAACTGTAAATCAAATCCTAAACAGTGATGCCCCAAAAGGGTCAACAACCTTAGTCCAGATAAAACTCAGCTTAATTTGTTAAGTCAGAGTGCTATTTAGTTCTCCTAAATTCCATATCAGCCCCTGAGCCTAGTGTTTCCTTTTTGCTAAATGTTTTTGAAAGCCTGAAGATAGCCAAGAGAAAACACCGAGTACAACGACTCATGTGCAATTTTGGCAATAAGTCATAGATGATAAAGGGCTTTTCCCTTCCAAATTTTTTTCCTCTGAGTTAAAACTACCTTACCCCAAAGTTCAATTTCTCTGCATGAAAAGGCATTATTAAGAAAGAAGAGGATGGCCACTGTCATCCCTTAAGGTCTCAGGCTTCCTTGCGAAACAAATCCTTGCAGAGTACAGCGTACAAACACCACCAATGTACAGTTCACTGGAGCAGAGGGTACTGTGCATTCACTAGTTACAAACCCATATTCCCTGAAGAACTGCGTGATGAGGAGGACATGGACATGAGCCAGCTGAACTGTTTCTTTTCATGTAGCAACTTATTTTCTATGTAATTTCTTTTACTTTAAAATTTGAAAAATGATGTGGAACTAATGCAGCAGCTACAGAACACTGCTGCTGCATACCTAGTTCACTACACAGCCCACTCTGGAAAGCAACTGAGGAGGACTAGATAGTCTGTCTCCTCTTCTACAACTGTCAGGATCTGCCCATGCAAGTGGCTGATCACTAGGAGTTGGCCAGTATTAAGGATGGCTTTTGAAGATGATTCCACAAGCTACAAAGTCTCACTGCTGCAGCTAAACAAGCAATTTGTAAAATCCTGGACAAAGAATTTCTTTTGGATTTCTTTCAAAGTTCCTCAGCAACTGGACATACACAGAGCTGCTTGCACTGAAAATGCATGACTTCCTCCTATGCATTATATGACTTGGTTCTCAAATTCAGATGCTAAACAATTTATTCTAATTTCTTATCTATTTTTATAGGATCAAACCTAACAACATAATCTTCAGATTTATTAACGTGACCACATGTTCTGCTCTCTCCATTCTCTTCTAATGTCCTGGGGCTGTGAATAGGCTGTTGTTCTGACACTACACGGTGTGAATGACACGTTAGCATTCAAAGTTAGTGCAGGAACTGGTTGTTTGGCATCCCTGAATTTATGCCCATCTGTCAAAGTGGTTTTGTTCCCACTCAAACAGTCATGTCAGTGGCAAGAGACAGGACAGGCACCAGGTGTAAGTTCAGAATAGATGCGGCTAGTGTTAAAAAGGAAAAAAAAGAAGGAGAAAAAAAAAAGAAAAAAGTATTGCTTTGCAAGTAGCTGCTTCTGATAGCAAGTAATCAAAACATATGGAGATTACAGACTCAGATATCTTGACACTTTGAGGCATTATGCCACAAACAAATGCTTTTATCCTTAAAATGTTTCATTGCTGGAAATTCACATATGAAAAGCCTAATTAAGGGACAATATTGTCCCCCATAGAAAATAAGAAATCTCCACAAATTCAGTGGATATCCTTTGAAGTATGCTGCAAAACTTACCATTACATAAGACTTCATTTTATTAGTGGAAGGCTGATGCTTCTCGTTCCTTCGAATAAGCTACAGGCACTCAAACAGGCATAAGGCTGGTAAAGTTGTCCCATGAAGAAAAGAAAAAGCAAGATTTGCATTTTGGGAACACCATTTTCTTTACTCTGATCACAGCAAAAATAAACAAAAAAGGTTTACTACTTCAACAGTAAGCAAACTGAGATTTGTCTAAAACTGAGAGCCACATTTAGAGCTTAAGGACATGAACATGTGTTAGATATTCAGTAGTTTGTGCAAGGATGTTTAGGAGATTTAGTCTAATAGAAAGCACCCAAATCTCTGACAGGAGACTCCAATTTTTCTCCCTCTGTAGTTGAGTAAGAAAGTCTTCCTACCACATATGACTTTCAGGAGGACAGACCTGTAATGAGAAAAGGGTCACCCCTTAAACATGCTGAGAGAAGGTAGAGGAGAATCAGAAAGGCAATGGGACTTAGCTAAATGGGATGAGGGAACAAAAATTGGGAAACATGAGAATACCACCCTCTCATCATACCTTGGGTACACCAAAAAGAGAAGGTGCTTTTTGGTGCCAAAAGGACACAGGAATTCAAAATGTTATCAGATATTTTGGTTCCCACAGCTGGACCATTCATGATGGATAAAACCCTGAGAGTCATATCCCTCACATTTCTGTGTGTAAAACAGATGTGCAGCCCAGACAGCCCTCAAGAGGTCTGGGGGCACCCTTGGGGCTCACAGCCCTGACAGGCTGGGTGTCTTCACTGAGACATCCCTCAAGGACAATCTGTCCCAGCTAGCATATGTTACTGGTACTTTGGAGGACATATATCAAGGTCCTGTGTCCTGCAATAAACTGACCTAGCACTCTTTGACAGTAAATTTGTGGGAAAGAGAAAAGAGTATTGGAGGAGTGTCCTCTTTGGTGGAAGAGTGGTGAGTGAGTGTGAAAACATCACTTAGGTATCAGATTGTACTCTCAGTTTGGCAGATCTAGATAAAAAATATCAGATTTGCAAGACAGCTTTGTGCATGACTAGATAGCAGGCATGGGGAAAAAAAAAGAGACTCAGTAAAACCTCATGCTAAAGCTGTAGAAAAAACCTAACAGGTAAACATCTTTCTCCCCACATCAAGGTAACTTGTAAGTTAATGAGCCAGAAACAGATGTTTGGTATCTTACTTTCAGCATCAGAAGCTCCCTAAAATGATTCCTGAGTTTTGTTATCTTTGGTGTTCTGCTTAAAGGCAACCATTTAGAGACAGAAAGAGTTCTGACAGCTCTATGCTGGCTGGTGTTTCCATGCTTTCTATGCTTTCTTGCCTGCAATTAAAACATTATGCTTTATACCCTTGTGATAAAAAATGGTTAACATTTTCTTTCTTAGCATCCAAATAGTTAACGTATTCAGACTTTTAGGAGAGTTTAGGATACTACTAAAGAAAACAGGAAATTAAAATAAATGTAAATAAAATAGAGGTGTTGGAATAATCCCATAGTGCCCCCCTTTTATTCCCATGATGCTCAGGTACTGAGAGTTGCTAAACCCTTTCAATTACATTAACACAAATTAAAATCATATTAAGGTGCAATTCCCAACTGTAGCTCACACATTAAGAAAAATGTGGGCAGACTACTCTGATGTTTATTGGAAATGGAAAGAGAAAGACAGAGAGAGAGAGGGAGAGAGAGAGAGAGCAGAGAATGTAATTGCTTCACAGTAAGTGGAAGCATTTCTGGATGAAATAGTACTAGCAGTACTTATTAAATTTCATAACAGGATGTTCTCAGCTCAAATATCCTCTTTAGTCCTTGATTTTATAACTGAGACTGACAGAGCAAAACCACTATGAAACCAGACAAATATAAAAGCCTTACTTTTTTTAAATTGCTTTTTCCCCTCTAGCATTGCTGCCCCAGACTCTCTGGATTCCTGAGGTTCGAGTGCACTGCTACATATCTCACTTCATGCACTGGGGGAAGCCGATTTTACCCTTCCAGATTCCTTCATTACCAGTTCTTAAACCAGCTCTGCAATTAGAGTGTAGTTATCTTCTGGGTCTCTGTCCACTCATCCCTGGTCCCAGTCCCTCTCCTCCAACAAAAACATCTTTCTATCCTCTGAGTTTTCAGAGCAGATAAAACAGTCACCTCTGCATACTTGGCAGATCAATTAACTCTGATAAGATGACATATACTTCTCAGCTTTATTATAAAACTTTCACAGAGAGGTTGAGAGTTTGACAGATCCTTTGCTCTTTATTGACCCTATTCCCCTTCAGAATCCTGAGGTGCAAACACCAGGTGTTCCCACTTTCTCTCCAGAAGAGCATAATGAAGTTAGGAAGGGCTGAAGCCTTTCTTTTCTCAAGCAACCCAGCACTATCCCTTGCTTTGAATATGCCAGTATTTCCTGCGCCTCCTCCAAACTATCTCCTTGCCTAGATTTTTAATGACTGTTCCTAGGACTGCCTAAGCCTTTAAAAGGCTGGTAACTCATTAGGGGGTAACAATGTCCCTTTTGCAAAGGAATCCCTCCAACGTAAAAGTTCTGCCTTGCCATAAATTAATCCTTGTATTTCATACAGCATATTTGTACATAACCACACTTAAAGCATACCTACATGACTAATACATATGACTTATGACTAACTATTGATTAAGATCAGAGAGAGAGACAAATTTCAGGGTGAGAAGAGGTTTGGACTGACACCTGTCTACATAGGAAACAGGATCAGATCAGCCTGCTATGATTTACAACAAACATTGCTGTGACCATCTGCACTGCACTATTAGAGTTTCTTGGGGGTTTGCACTCCTTTTTCCTACACTGCCAATCTTGCACCTATTTTACTCTCATTTAGATTATTTCTTGTGCAGCCCTTCTCCTGTTGATTGAATCTACCAAAATAAAACGAAAATTAAAACAATGCAGACCAGAAAGCATACTGATATTTAGCCAGAAGATTAGTAACACATTTTGACGTATGATCACAACAACATAAATACATATCCAAACAAGGATTCTTTTCAATGTATCCCACATGTGCATTACATATATATATACATGTACACATGCAGAGTCAAAGCCTGTTGTGTAGCAAGATGAGGTAAAAACTATCTTTTCCCATATCAACAAGTAAGCACAACCTAGGCATCCATTTCTTAGGCATTCAAACTAATGGCTATAATAGTCTGCACCACTGCTCCTCTCTGACCCCACCTGCAGTGCTGCATCCAGCTCTGGGATCCGAAGCAGAGGAAATATATGGACCTGTTGAAACAGGTCCAGAGGAGGGCAGAACAAATTATCAGAGTATTGGAGAATCTCTCCTGTGGGAAAAGGCTGAGAAAGTAGGGAGTGTTAAACCTAGGGAAGAGAGGCACCAGAGAGATGATACTGTGACCTTTCAATACTTAAAAAGGGCTTATAAGAAAAATGGGGCCTGTAGTGATTAGACAAGGGCTAATGGCTTTAAACTACAAGATGGTAGGTTCAGACTAGACATAAGGAAGAAATTTTTTATGATGAAGGCAGTGAAACACTGGAACAGGTTGCCCAGAGAGGTAGTAGATGCCCTGTCTCTGGAAGTGTTCAAGGTCAGGTTGGACAGGGCTGAGAGCAACCTGATCTAATCAGAGGTGTTCCTGCTCATTGCAGGAGAGTTGGACTAGCTGACATGTAAAGGTCTCTTCCAAGCCAAACTATTTTGCGATTCTGATTCCAAGCCCTACTGGCTCTGGGAGTTTAGCTTCCAACTCTCTGGTTGAGACATCTGGCTGCCAAGAACCAGAGTGAAGGAGGAGCTGGAAGGAGCCTCAGTGCGGGCTCCCCTACCTTCCCCTTCAGAGAAGCTTTCAAGCTAAAGGTCTTGCCCTTCACCCCTGCCACTGTCAAATCTCATACATCCTTATCCTGACCCTTGCGCACTGACTTGACTTTCTGGATCACGCCTCGGGACCATGACCTTGCTAGGCAATTGCTGAACTGAGGCGGATCCAAGTCACTGTCTCTGAGTGTTATCATGGTGCTGATTCAATTCCAGGCCCCTCATTAATGTCATAATGGCCAGAGGTCACACTCAGCACACAGCTCACCTGCCCTTTTGGAGCTGCCAGCTGTCATTGATACCCCACACTGTATCACAGGTTTCTGACAAAAAAATTGTTTCTTTTAAGTAGCAGTTGGTCCTCAGATCTGTCCAGGATCCTGACCATAGAGAGCTCTGCATTACCATTGCCAGCAGCAATGGCATTCTGGCCAATCCCAAAATTAGCTGCCAAACAAGCACATCTTTTTGAGAACCTCTTACTTGCTTTGTGTTCATTAATTGCTTATCCTTGGGAAGAACTAAGATTATCATATGTTTTGAAGCATACCCAGAACCTTAGTTTTATTCCTGGCTCTTTTCTATTAAAAGTTTAAAAGAGAGGTTAATGCTATAGCCCTTGTATATGTTATCAGCAGAAGCTCCTTCGGTGTGAATATAGAGATCACAGGTGTTTGGCAGCAAGTGCTTGTTCTCTTACGTCCACTCAAGAAGACATAACAGCAACACAGAGCAAGCCTACTGATGGCAAATGCCAGCTCTGGGACTCCCACAGAAAAGCGTCTCAGCTCCCAACAGGTCAGAAGGAACATTATATAGCTGAAAGTCAATCATGAGTCAAGTGATTCATAAACAAGTAAAAGGAGACTCTTTGTTATGTTTTTCCTCCCTTGAAAAAAAATTATGTTTCATGGATGGAGAGGTAAAGAAGAGCCTCTACAGAGTTCCTTGTGGATGCCTTCCACAAAATTCTACTCTATGCTATGTTGAACCATTAATTTTCATAGATCAGTGTTACTGCCAAAAGAAATCATTTTTACAACAAATTTAGCTTACTGCGTTCTAAGCTGTCAAATCTCTACAGGATTTTGAAGCTCAGAAACACCTTTTAAGCTCTAGCAGAATCCAGAAAACAAAACTATCTTTAAACTTTAATGAACTTCCATTGTTCTATCTTTCTTGCTCCTTTTCCAGAAAAACTAATCCTATGGGTTCAGCTGCTCAATTTCTCCAACTCACTATGAGTTTGAAGAGGTCAGCCACTACTGAAGCCATCAGAGAATATCTTTAGATGGTCCTTTAATATTTCAAAAGGATTTAAGCAGATTTTTGTCAGACAGACACCACAATTACATTTAGAATATGCTGTTCTGTTCACTGTACTTCATTTTTCATATTTTTTTTACAAGTAGAAATTTCTTGAATTAGGTGATAATTTCATTAAAAATACTTAAATCAGCTTTAGCCTAAGCCAGCATATATTTACTTTTACTTTTACCTATTGAATTGTCTTTTGAGGCTACTTCGTTCTGTTCAGATATTACTGTGATTTATTAGGCTGTTGTTCAAACCATAGCAGAGGACACTGTAAAATATAACATAAGTCACATACTGGATTCCTTATATCTCAATCACCCAATTCTATTTAATAATATAAGAGCAATCCACCTCTCAAGAAGCCATATTTCACTTTTCTCTAAGGAAAAAAACCCAGTCAGTAAAACTGTATGTTGTTTGTCATACTGAAGGAAGAGGAAAAACAAAAAGGTAGCAGAGTTACCTAATATAGCAGATGTCTCAAATCCAGCTGGATAAATTCTTCTTCCTTTCACTGGACATTTATACCTTAAAAATTAAAATTTTCCTTAGATGGAAACATAGTTTCAGAGCTATGGCAAACTGCACTTCATGGTTATGAAAGTCTGTAAAAATGTGCCTAAATTCAATCCTTGCATGTGGGTTTCTTTAGAATTACATAGTGGGAGAGCTCTTTTCCAAAAATCTCAATGTATTTTAAAAAAATCCTAGGTGCTAGTTCTGACACAAAAACAATCTCAAAATAACCTGAAGTCCAAACACTTTGATGGCTGAGACAGAATTTGAAGACAAACAACCTCCTGGAAACTAGAGATCCTTTATTTGTGTTCATCATCCGTATCAGATTTGCTGGAGTGGGAGGATAAGAATGTGGCCTTGAGTCAAAGCAGCCTCACTGACATAGCACATTTCCGTAATTGATCTGGCTGTGAAACTAAACTGGAATGCCACTGATCTATTTCCTTTGTAGGCTTACAAACCAGGAGGATCGGATTCCATGCAAGTTCATTGCCTAATTTGATTTTCATCCAAATTGCAATTTGTAACAAAGAATTGTGGAGAACATCACAGGCATGTTTGTGGCAGATTCATACTGCTGCAAACTCCTGTGTTGCTTGTTGTATAAAATAAGCATAAAACAAGAATTGCTAGGTCATGCTAGGAATACTTTAAAAACAAATTGTGAATAGTCATCCTAAAGCTTTGAAAGTGTATACATGCATTTGTTCACTTCTTTATACTATAATTTCCAACAGCAGAGCTGCTCTTAGAAAGCCGATATGACTCCTTGTCACTAATACAGCTGTTTTTCCTAGTCAATTCATACTACTTATGTGTGCTAGGAATAAGTTTCAACATCATGCCGCGACTTACAGAGGGAAAGGTGCATGGGCTAAAGATGCATTGCAGATTTTTGTGCTTTAACTCCTTCTGTCTAGCTCTCTTTTACAAATCCACCACTATGTCTCTAGAGTGCAACACAGCACCATGTGGCAATTCCCACAGTATTCCTCAGCAACCTTGTGCTGAACAGTATGGTGCAGTATACTGCAGAGTATTAAATTGGGCAGCAGAAAAAAACTGCATTAGGATAGCACTGCATACAGGGTCAGGCAGTCCTGCATCACCAGAGGAGTCATCATCTCAAGCAGCTCTGTGCAGACCTGGATGTATTATGCCAGGTGCTAGAGCCATAGCAGGGCTGGAGTGCGTGTCCCCTTGTGGGTATGACTGATAGGACCTCTTCCAGTTCCATGTCACACTGCCTTGCCAACAGCATCCTGTCAAAGTGGGATATGTACAGTACACTGGTTAATTTATTATGCTATTCTATCCTGTTCTTTCAATAAAAAGGGTTGGGAAGCACCACATCTAGCAAAACTCTCAAGGGTGAGTGCCTCAGTTTGGACACAAGTTTAGGAGAAAACACTCTGGAGGGACTGTTTCCTTTAAAAGGGTTCCAACAATCCCTTTTGGCCAACGGGAAATGAATTCCCTTCGGTGCAGTTACGGTCACAGCCGGCACGGCGGGTGTGATGATTCCCCCGCGGCTGCAGGGGGCGCTGTGGCGCAAGCTCAACTGCCTCTCCACATGGTAATGGCGGCTCAGGTGGCAGGGAAAGAGAGGAGGTGGCTCCCTTTCCAAAACTCGCGGGGAGCAGGCGGTCTCAGTGCCACTCTGGGTGGCGAGCTGGGCTGTAGCAGTAGCCTTGGAGCAGCGGGTGCAACAGCAGAGGCGAGCAGGCGAAGGGGGGGAAAAT
>VWPU01009627.1:0-21121 GCA_013398955.1 Callaeas wilsoni | reverse complement strand
CGCCCCGGGCCGGGACCCGGCCCCGCGCGCTGATTGCGTTATTTAATTATCTCCACTTTATTCCCTCAGATGTTTATCAGCTGCTTTGCATATCACGTGGGGGCGGGCGGGCCAATGAGGGCCGGCCTGGCGCGACGCTGGCGCGTCAGCCCTGGTCAAGTCCCGGAGATTGAGTATCTCTTTTTTCAGTCTTTGGGGCTTTTAAAAAAGAGCCACTAGTCTCAATGCGGAGCGGGCTATGACAGCCTCCGTGCTCCTCCACCCCCGCTGGATCGAGCCCGTCATGTTCCTCTACGACAACAGCCTGGATGAGATCAATAAGAACATGGACGGGTTTCACGCCGGCAGCAACTTCGCGGCGGCGGCGGCGGCCAACCCCTGCCGCAACCTGATGGCTCACCCCGCGCCCCTGGCCGCCCCCAGCGCCGCCGCCTACACCTCCAGCGAGGCCCCCGCCGCCGGCATGGCCGAGCCCGCTGTCAAGCAGTGCAGCCCCTGCTCGGCCGCCGTGCAGAGCTCCTCCGGCGCCGCGCTGCCCTACGGCTACTTCGGCAGCGGCTACTACCCCTGTCGCATGACCCACCACAACGCCATCAAGTCCTGCGCCCAGCCCGCCTCCACCTTCGCCGACAAGTACATGGACACCTCGGTCTCCGGCGAGGAGTTCACGTCGCGGGCCAAGGAGTTCGCCTTCTACCAGGGCTACGCCGCCGGGCCCTACCAGCCGGTGCCCGGTTATCTGGATATGCCCGTGGTGCCCGCCATCGGCGGCCCCGGCGAGCCGCGCCACGACCCCCTTCTCCCCATGGACAGCTACCAGCCTTGGGCCATCACGAACGGGTGGAACGGGCAAGTGTACTGCCCCAAGGAGCAGAGCCAGCCGCCTCACCTCTGGAAATCCACGCTCCCGGGTAATACACCTGCATGGCTCCCCCTGTCCTTTCTTTTCATCCCGCCCCGCTCGCCTCTCCCGGGTATCCCGCCGGCAGGGCTCCGTGATAACCCGCCGGGCCGACCCTTCGCTGTCCCGCCCGCCGTCCCCGGTCCCATCCCGCCCCGGTCCACACATGCCCCAGCGCCGCTGGAACGGCACCGGTGCCGCCCCCTGCCCCCCGCCGGCGCACGGCACATCCCGCCTCGCCTGGCCGGCCCCGGCGCCGGCCCCGGGAGAGGAAACAGCTGAAAAGGGCCGCGGGAAGGTCTGTGGTATTATTTTCCATAGACCATGAAGTACGCAAGCTGTGTAAATCCCTGCAGCCCCTCTCGATCCTTCCCAGAGTCCCTGGCCGGGCTACAGGGGGTTTGTTATTATTTGTCTGTCTGACAGAACTGAGCCTTTCCCTGCCTAAAAGCTGTCTGCGGCGGCCAGGAAAGAGGAATCCCCAATGCTGAGCCGGGCTTTAGTAGCTAAACCGGAGCGGGGCAGGCGGAGGAGTGCACTCTAACCCTAACCCTTGTACCACTTGAGGATGTCCTAACCGCTTCGAGCGATTTTCTAACGCTTCCCTGCACGATTTTTCTGTTCCAGACGTCGTTTCTCATCCCTCGGATGCGAATTCGTACAGACGTGGAAGAAAGAAACGAGTGCCTTACACAAAGGTCCAGTTAAAAGAACTCGAAAGGGAATATGCTACAAATAAATTCATAACCAAAGACAAGAGGAGGAGGATATCGGCGACTACAAATCTATCAGAGAGACAGGTCACAATCTGGTTCCAAAACAGAAGGGTCAAAGAGAAAAAAGTGATCAACAAATTGAAGACTACCAGTTAATGGATTAAAAATGGAGAAGCAGCAATTCAAGAGTTTCAGAACTTTTTTTTTGTGTGTGTTCAGATTAAAGTAATTATTAATAATAATTAAAAAGAGAAAAGACAATGAACCTCTTCTTTCAGAACAAGAGATCTGTATCTTTGGAATTGGAGCCTTTCTTTCTTTTTCTTCTTCTTTTTTTTTTTTTTTTAATATTGCTGTAGCAAAATGGTGAAAACTGACAGTTCTCCTGAAATCCCAAACAGCCAGCCAGTATCACTGACAGACTGTAAAGCCACACGCCCAGCTCCGAGAGATACACTTTCAATTAAGACACGATTTTCTGAGAAACTTGTAAATACTTCTACGACCTTACTATTTGAAAGAAGACCCTTCGTGGCCACGATGCGAGAGCTGGTTAACGTGAGGAGGTCGATGTGGACACATGATCTGGTTTTCTTCCATTGCAATCCAAACTGTATGTTGAATGACTGCTCAGGTAAAACATAGTGAAAAAATTACAATTACTGTATGTTTTTAAGCAATGCATTTATTGTCAAAAAGTAATAATAAACCTCGAAGGTACTGAATAAGGATTTCAGAGACATCAGTAATGAAGGAAGTTCTGTGGAGGATCTATCTTGATAGTAAATTTAAACGTCGCAAATTAGTGAGGATAGAAAGGAAACTATTTGCTTGGAGATGTCTTTCGGTTTTATTTTTTATTTTCCACAGATGAATTCTTGTCATCTAAACTGGGGGGGTTTGTTTGGGGTTTTTAATTTTATATTTTCTCCTGCAGACCATACAATAGATACATTTTAAAGGACTCTGCCTATTTTAAACCTGAAATAATCTTCAAGAATTAATATTCTAAATCCCCGGAAATTTTTAATATTTGAATATTGGCATTTTTTACAGTAGAAAAAAAATCCTGGGAAAAAATAGCCAAGAACTTTGAACTGAAATACATTTTTTTCCCAGAAATATTTTGATTTATGTAATCTATATTTGATCTATAAGTAATTAGTCGTTTCTCCTTGTTTATTGTCTGTTATGAGGCCGCAGTAGAATGTTTAGGGATTCTTTTTACAGCACCTTTTAATCCAATCAGTTATTTCAACCAGCACATTATTTTGTTTTTATTCACTATAAGAAGCTATCTTGTAAATAAAAAAAAAAAATCAGCGCACTGTGAAAATGTACTTATGCACCCTTTTTTTATATATTTCTACTGAAAAAATGAAAACCCAAGACGTGTAGAAGTATAGTAGTATTAATACTGTTAATAAAATAGTCACTGTAATAAAACCTGAAAGAAATACTCTTTAATTTTTTTCCATTCCTGCGTGCATTTAATAGAAAAATATAATGTATCTGTCCTATAATTGTAATACTGTTGTCTTTCAGTACGTAGCTTGTGTGTATATGGTGGATTTTGTTTTATTTTTCTTGGCGGTATTTATCTGCGGGCAAGCACGCCTGATAACCAGCGTTCCTAAACTATAAATGTTTCGGTAATGTTAAACAGTGGTTTTGCAGCCGCACTGGGGGCCGGGGGTTGGAAGAGCAGGATGATACAAGCGCAGCGCTGCAGCTCTCGCCTGGAAATGGAGGCCGGCGGGCGACCCCTGGGATGGGGGCACGCTGCCCAGCCTGCCGATGCCTCGACGGGGAGGTGGGGATGGGGTGCCTGCCTGGCGATGACAGGACGGGGAAGGCCCGAAACCTTGACCTTGAGGGAAAAAAAGCCGATTTGTGACCTTGACTTTTGACAGCTCCCGGCGCCGGCAGCATCCGCGGGCCGACAGCGCCACCTCGTGGCCAGCGCCGGGTGGCGTCCGCACCTGGCCGCGCCCGCGCAGCATCCTGCCCGCGCCCCGCGCCGACACCGCCGCAGCGCCCGGAACGGACACGCTTGCATAAAATGCGTCTGCACTCGCAAGGCAGGGCGCGGAGCAAGTTACGCTTCGCGTGCTCTTTCTCTGTGGCGGTGACGGGGCAGCGGCGAGGCCGAGCGGAGGCTGACGGTCGGTGCTCTGCCGGTGCCCGGCTGAGGGATGCCTGGTGCCGTGCGAGGAGCCGCCGGCCGGCCGGGATAGTGAGTGGCGGGCGACTTTGGTCGGGCACAAAGAGAAGTTTGCTTTAGCCGCCTGTCTCCTGCGGTGGTCTGTCGCTCTAATTAGAGCTATTGAGGAACCTTTACGGTACATTTAGAGGGTATCATATACCGCGCTCGGTGTGCGTTTCTAGCCTTACATTTCTGAAATTCAAAAGGACCCACCTCTGCAGGGATCAGCGCAGAGCGATTTCCGTCCCTCAGATCTGACTGTAACGCATTCGTGAAATAACTGGCTTGAAAACTACCTGTAGGAGCTGGATTTATTTTCCAGGGGGCTTTCGTGTCGGGGGCTTTGCCCTGCGTTCGGGATTTTAGCTTTCCCGCCGTGTGCGGCCGCGCAGGGGCTGTGAAACGCTGTGGTTTCTCGGGCTGCAAAGCGCTGTGGTTTCTCAGGCCACGGGAAACCCGCGGCTGCGGACCGTGGGAATTTCGGATGCATCCCGTCAGAGGCCGGTCAGGGAATTTCTGAGCGAGAAATCCCGTCCTGCTGCGAAAATAGCCTAGGAGTGTCACATTATTGGCAGGCGGTTTCCAGACCATGCAGTTTGGTTGTGCTTTGGGGTGACAGGGTCTCGGCCCCCTGTGACAAGCACCCGGCCTTCCAGTAGCCTGCGGCACCGTGCGAGGGACCACGGGTAAAAATCCACGGGCGCAACCCCACCCGTCCATGGCGGGCAGGGCCTTGTGCCGCCCACGGGTGAGGGGAGCCACTGAGGAGCCAGTAGTCTCCACCACCTCCACAGTAGCCCCGCGGCCTGGGATTTTCAGCGGAGCTGAAGCAGGCAGAAAACTCCCGCGCTGGAGCTGTTCTAGCTGCGGGAAGCCCTGTACCCTGCTCGGAGGGCTGGGGCTGTGGGCTGGCGCCGGGGACCTGTCTCCCATCGGCCGTACCTGCTGACCACGGGCTGTCTGCCTCGGCTGCACCGTCTCCGTGCGACGCTTTCTCCTGAAGGAGAGAAATTGCCTGAAGAAGGCCACTAGTGAATTACACTTGCTCTTGCTCCGAGTGAATAATTTTGTTTATTACGTTATATTTCTGTGTAATTATCGCATGAGACGCCGCAAATTATATGTACTGCAGGTCGGAGTTGGGGGTGATACAGAGGACTGAATCCTGCCTACCTTAGTCAGGATCTTCTATTTTCAGACCGTGCCCCGGAGCAATATAATTCAGGGACGCCTTGAAAGAAGCCCACAATGAGAACATGGCCGACATTAGTATAATTGCAGCTTTTTTTTTCCTCTCTTTTTAAAGGTAACTTTTAATCTGAGCTAGTGTTTGAAGATTATGTTTTCATACTGACCTACCTACCGTTCAAATCTGCTAAGCATTTCAAGACTGACTGTGGATTAGCGAATTTAAATTCCCACTACTGTTCAAATAGCTCAGCCGCATATATATTTCACAGGGTAAAAAGGGGAGCGTTTGACTCGCGATCGCTGGCAGGAGTAAGGTAACATTTTGGATCCGACCCCTGGTACCATATAAGTCAGCGTCGAGGCTGCGAGGCTCTCGTAGGCTTCAGCAGGACGACCAGGTTATGTTTCCCAGCCCTGCAGCGGAGAATCCCCGTCAGGGAAGCAGGATCCCAGGCCAGCGGTGGAGCTCCCCCCACCCCACCGGGATGTCTTCCCCAAAGCCCCGGGCGTGCGGCGGCCGCGGCGGAGGCTTGGCGCCCGGTCCCGCGGGGAGGCCGCTCCGAGCCGAGCCGCTGCCTCCTCCTCGGGCCCGGCTCGAGGCGACTCTCGAGAAACATCCCACGGTGCGAGTGGCTGGGTCAGGTGAGCAAAGACAGGGAGCTCCGTGCCTTGCTCTCCGGGACACCGAGAAGAGGGAACTGAGGGGAGCGGAGGTGGCCGGCGGAGCACTCCGCGGCCGTGCGGGGACTCAGGGCACCAAGACGGTGGTGTCTGCGGTTTTCCGAGTCACGAAAGATTTACTCTCCGCGGGCCTTGCGTGCGCTCCCTCCCTCGCTTCTGTCGTCCCGCGTGTCTACCTACCCACGGCTGCACCCACGCAGCCCTCCGCGCCTCCATCCCTCCATCCCTTTGCCGGGTAGATGTGGCCTCGGAGCGTGGGGGGGAGCGGGCATGTAGGTGTGTGTGTGTTCATGTTATTTATTACCTTCATTTACCGTCCAAAAGCTGTTGGCACATACATTTTCAAGTACAAATTGCTGTTGTACTACATATTCCCCTCTCACCAATCTGCCGCCAGAGTCCTAACGTACACCCCTAATGCGTTTTACAAGTGACTATATCACCAACGAAAATAATTAAGCAACGCGATACATTAATTCACGACGTCCATCCTTGCACGCAATTCAGAGAGAATTATTATTTATATTCCCCGCGTTACAGAGAATGTTTTAAAGTGGTGAGGGGAAACTTAGTGTGCCTGGATTGCTGTGTAGAGTTACGTGTGCAAGGAGTTTTATTTGCAAACGTTAAGTAAATGTGCCGGAAGAAGGATTTGGAAGGAAAACAAACACAAAAGTAAAAAACAAAACGTATGTAAACGTAGCAGAGCCTTTCTTTTCTCAGCTTCCCTTGAATCAAGAATGTTAGATATAATATCTTAGCAGATGTCGAGAGAGATGCAAGGGACAGAGGGAGCAAGTTATTACTGTATATTTAATGTATTTATTGGAGCACTAATATCAGAGCAGCATTTCATTCCTAGCGCAAAATACGCAATATAATTAAAGACAAAAAAAGTGTTCAGTTTCACTTCAACCTTCGCGTAGCTCACTTTCAGTCTTGGATTCAGAGACATACATTTTAATTCCCAGTGTCTGGAAATGTTACTTTATAATCGCCTGATTCTTGGCGTCGTGGGTCCCTCAGTTTTCCCATGGGCAGAAAGTGTCCTTATGTCTTTGACGTGGGCAGACAGGTATAACAAATGTTATACTTTTTCCCACACAGCGAATAATCCGGTATTTAATCTATCCCCTCCTAGTGCACTTGGCAGTGGCAAAGGTGGTTTGCTATGGGAAATAAACCTTGACAGGAGTATATTTCCGAAAAAGAATAACTCTAAATCTTTTTTTTTTTTTTCGGCTGCCTTTTGCTCAGAAAGATTCCTGTTGAAAAACCCCGGAATGTTGTCCTCAATATTGAAATGTCCAGAAAATCGCCCTTTGCTTCCAGAAAAATATATTTATATGTCTGAGAGTAAGAATCTAAGGGTAAGAATCTCGGCCTTTAGCCTATACATTAAAAATATCTACGGCGTAAATAAAACCCTATTCCTGGTGCATTTCAGCATTCTCTGTGGGCAGCATTAGCAATAAAATCAAGACAGCGTTTAATACAAAAAAACTACTGGCAGGCGCTAAAAGGCCGTTTGTCGCCATTCATAACATTTAGATGCGTTTCAATGCACTTTCATGAGGATTTGAAGAGATGTCCTTGCGCGCTCTCGGCCGGTAAAGGAGTCCAAAAAGAAGAGGGGGAGGGAGCCAGGGGGTGGCTTTTCCTCGCGGGCCGGGGGGAACGTGAGGCGGTGGGTGCCGGGACGGGCCCGTGCGCCCCGGCCGCGTCTGCAGGGGTCCGGTCGCGGGTGTTCTGGCCACGCTGCGAGCCTTTCCCTGCCCCCTGGGCCCCCTCCCCTTTGAATGCAGTTGATTCATGAACTAGGGTACGAAATGCTAATGTTCATTAAGTCTATCCTCCTCCCTCCTCCCTTCGGCCTCCTTCCCGCCCCCGCACCCCCCAAAAGAATTTTTTTTTTCCTCCAGTGAATAGCTTTAACATGGCGTACTGCAAGGCAGAAGCTTTGCCCGTTCCTAGATCTGAACTGTGATTAAACATCCCCAAAGAGAGCATCTCTCTTCCTCCCGCCGCTTCCCCCTCCCTTCCCTCCCCTTAGCGTAAAGCGCCCTCTTCTACGTAGGAAAGGTCAAGTCCTACGACGCACAACCCACGGTCATTACTGTACTGTGACCCGGGCTGTACTGGGGAGGAACGGCCGGGTGTCTCGTGATCAAAAACACTGGGACTTTTTATTTTTTCATTGCTCCTACTCGTGCGATGGGAATCCGTGGAATTAGACAGCATTTTAGCCTCCTGCAATCACCTTGTGTGCAAATCGCCATCGGAAATCCTAAGGGACCAGGAGAGAAAGAGAGAGGGGGAGAGAGAGAGAGAGAGAGAGAGAGGGCGGGGGGGAAGAGAGAGAGAGAGAGGGGAAAAAAATAAATAGCTCTAATAGTAGTAGTAATAATAACAGCAATAATCGTCATTAGCCTGTGATATCGCTGCATTTTGCCTGAAGCTGGCAGGAAGGACGATGTGCCCCAGTGGCTAGATTTCTCTCCATCTAAAGGCAAACCAACAACAACTAGAACAAAAAAAAATACAAATCCCCAAATCAGCAGCAACCCAAGACATTGAAAAATCGAGAAGGAATGTTTGGTGGACCGTGTATATTTAATCTGTAAGAGAGGAAACCAAAAAATATGCAATCCATCCTCACTGATCTGGAGATCTACAGCCCAGCGCGGGATCCTGTCAGTCTCCGTGGGGATATATTTTTGCACAGGCGAGAGACTTCTGGATGCTGGGGTAAGATTTTCGTGCTCTTCCTGGAAGCGGCTCAATGTTTCTCCTCTCCCCCTGCTCGGTGGTGAACTAAGCAAACAAGCCAACAGCAAACACCCACCCGCTCCCCTCGCAAAACGTCCCCTGCATGACTGGAGCAAAGTCATTCGGGAGGTCTTTGTGGAGAGTTTCCCAGGCCCCTGCTCTCCCCCTCAGCCCACCCACCCACCCCACTCCCTTTCTCCCACGGGGTATGAGGCCGAAGTGCCGCTTCTCCTGCGGGGACGTGGGGAAAGGCGGCTGCCTGAGCTGGTGCTAACAGAGCCGAAGAGCCGGTTGAGAAAAGCAAGACTGTTTCTCCTAGCTTGGGTGCCTGCTCCACCTTCCTCAGGGATGCTACTTTCCGCTCTAGCATAGGTAGGAAGCGAAGAGGGCTTTTGGCAGGAAAGTGCGCCAAGAGAGGCTGGGGTCAGAGCCCAGGACGAGAGCAGACTTGCAGATAGAGCTGCTGGTTGTTTGGCTTTGTGCAGCGCCGTGTTGTATTGCAGAGCTGCGTCAGGCTGCATGGAAAAGCGTCTCCTGGTTTTTATGCCCGGTTGTTTTATTCCCCTGTACTTGCCTCTGAAATTATTTTAATCATTCAAGTGCCGGGGAGGAGGGTGGACGGCTGTGTGTGGAAGAAATACGGGGAAGGATGTTTAACCTGTCTGCTTTTCTCCATTGTTTGTGCGTATCTAGAGAGAAAAATGCCAGCCGGGCATTGTAACCTGTCAGTTTTAATTAATCTGAATTTCGTCGTAATCGCCTTGATTTGAACGCACTAAGCAAATTGCTTTCATTTATTCCTGATCGTATAAAACGACCTATATAGTCTGTTTGGGTGAGGAGTAATGGAAAAGCGGGTTATTTCAAGCCTGGCTTTAGCATTTGAAATGCCTTCAGATAGATTAAAAAAACAAACAAACAAACAAACAAAAAAACCTACCGTTTTTTAATACAAATCAATCTTGGATGGACTTCGTCTCCAGCTAGTGGCTGGTTTACATTTAAATACGTGAGGATTTCTAAGTACCGTGCTGTATGAACACTTAATGGGAAAATAAAACCGAAAGAGAAGAACGAGTAACCCTCACACTTCGCCTGGTCCCATTCAGAATGTTTTGCCCAAATTCCCCCAGGCTCTGCGATGTGGATCTGTCATGCTTATGCGCCTCCACTTCTGGAAGGAGCTATATTAGTATCAGCATTTTTGGAAAAGTTGGGAAAGGGAAACAAGCGGGACAGTGAGCGGGCTTCCACCACGGCATAGGCAAGAGCAGCCATATTAGGCTTAGAGGAAGAGCTGTTTTTATGGGTATCTTTGCTTTACATATGAGAGAAGAGACAAAAAACGATCCTTGCGAGATGGCTGAGCTGTACGTGGGCATATGATTGCATCCTAAAGTGCAGAACGTACTTTCAGCTCGTGTTATACAAATAGCTTCCTATAAATGTTACACAAGTACAGGTACCTTAATTATGATACGATTCTCAGAGTCCATCAAAATATGAAGTTGGAGCTTTGAAGTCGTTGATTTGACAGTCCCGGTATAGCGATACTTCCTGTACCCGCCCCCTAAAGCAAGCACTGATGAAGAAATGTCTTTAGTTCGGTGGGTTTCATGATACATGAATAAGGCTCTCCTATAAAGTTAGCAGTGGTACAGTAAAATCTGATGTGTTTCTTGGCGAGTTGGGCAAAATAATTAAATAAAAAATTGAAATACCTTTATAAATCATTGTTAAAATTTAATGTGCATTAGAGAGAACCTTATATCCTATAAAATTCAATTTAGCTTAGAATCCCAGTCAATTACCTTGATGTGAATTTCTGTGGCATAGTGTGGATCTCGGCATCTCAGAAACAGGCTAGCTACGACAGGCTGGTCTCGGCGTTGAGGCATCTCACTTTCTGTAGCTTTCTGGGCTTAATATAGAGGGCACATTCTATATCTCATAACTCTCGTGCGTTGTTTATATCCTGAATTGGTAGGCAGAAAAAGCTCATTTGCCAGAGGCAACTCGATAGGATTTTTTTTTTTTCCTCTCACTGAATATATTTCCTGGATTAACAAATCTAAGGTCAAGTTCAAGGCATCGATTCTAGCAATACTTTTAAATGTAAGTCGACATGGGAACGTTTTGGCGGACTTTTTTTCCTTTTATTTTTTTAATGTGTAGAGTAAAGCGGCACTTCTGGTTGCGGGTGAACTTTGCATGGGAACATCGCCTGGGATATGGCCGTCCGCAGGGATAACTGCCGATTACTAGCACCTCACTTTCAAGGGATGACTGGGGATGTTCCCCTAAACCGCTCTGCTTAATTCTTCATAAAATACATTGACACGAAAGGGGACTGGTACCTGCTTATTACAAACGGATGCTAACGACACGGTGCTTTGTGGGTCTGGGTGGGAGTCGGTGGAAAGTGCCTGCTCTTCTGTACCGGCGGATTATAACCAAGGAAGTTTGCTTTCGCACCAGTTTAGAGCCCGCCGCTGGCTCTAGACACCCCTCTCCCGCAGACTAAGTTTGCTAGAAGTCTCTTGCACCTGTATCTGGATAGACGGGGGAAAAAATGAGTGACTGTGTGTACGTTTTCATGTGCCAGGAAAGCCTCCGGGAGTGCTGAAGGGGAGAAAAAGAGACATTTATAGAAGCATCGTCAGTCAATCAATTTCTGATATACTAGCTGGTGCGAGAAAACCTCTTCTTACGTCTGTCTTATTGCCAAACTCGCCGGAATTGTCTTTCAGGAGCAGGCTCCGAACAGTAAATATAAACATTTTAGAGGGGTTCAGCGCCCCGGGACCCGGGAGCTCAGGGCTGAGGAACCGGGAGATGAGGAGACACGACATTGTGAGAAACTCCCCGCGCGCTGGGAAGGCACCGGGAGGCTGTCAGAACAACAAATCGTTTGTCTGCTAGAGAGCAAGAGAATAGCTGCCGAAAACATGAAGTTATCTATCTGGACGTAGCTTCCTTTCCTGAAAAAAAAAGCCCCCAGTATTTCGGCTACTTGCAGCTATCAGAGTCAGAGAGCCCTCAGATGTTCATCAGCTCAAAGGGATGCAAAATATCATGATTGGTCGCCAACAACGGGTATATCTCTGTAGGTCCGTAGTCGTTTAATCCTAATATTCAAACTAGACGGAGGCTTGGTAGGAAAAAAACCAATCACTCTCTTCATTTCAGCAACTTCAGAAGACACAGAGGGTGACGGAGGAAAGGAAAGGATTTTGCTAATTGATATTAAAAATTATCTAATTAATCATCTGGGCCAGATGAGTGCAGCCTTTTGAGGTGTTCAAGCCTCTGAAATAAAGTAATGTGGTTAAAAAAAAAAAAAAGGTCAGAATTACATTGACTTAAATCCTGTTTACATCGGCTCGTTCTCTTTACACGTATTCTGCAGTTTCCTAGCAAAATCACAACCGCACCGCTTCACGTTTTGGAAAATAAATAGCCCATCCCATGTCACAGCATGGGGCTTCCATCTCACCGATGCATACACATGTACAAATACAGATATTAAAAAATCCTCTATTATTTAAATTATTTCGCTAGCTATTGTAGCGCTTCATTCTATTACAATCTTAGGGAAACATATTTAGTTAAAAAAAAAAAGTATATGTATAGCTTCTTTCCATAACAGACAAAACGGCAAACAGAAAAGGAACGCCTTTTGAACTTCTGAGCCCGAGATATTTAAAATCCAAATAATCAGTAGGTTTTTCTGAACCTGCATTCCTGGCAAATTTTGCGACGAATTATCGCCTTGTGCCCCTATTTGCATTGGTAAAGGTGGGAAGACGGTGCACTTTTCGTTGGCAGCAACATTTCAAATTCCCTAATGCTACGTTCGTCTAATAATCAACCCTCAATTTTACAAAACACTGTCCTAATTCCTTAGATATTTTCTCCTGCTCGAGTTGTAATATCCCTCACCCTCCCTGTGAGAGAGAAGCAGCAGAGACTGAAGCCAGCGATCCTGTAATATTTTAATTAGCTCCCCTTGACGCAAATTCCTTCTAGCACACGTTCCTCCTGTTAATTAGAGGCACCCACCCTACTGGCAAGGTAAATGATCGGCTTAAAATATTTTTCAAGCAAAGCCCGGTACAAAAAGACAACAGTTTAGATACAATAGAACTTGACCTTTTGGAGAAGCAGTAGTGAGTTAAACAGTTCCCTTTGCAAGCCATCTGTATATGTAAAGCTAGACTATCGAGGCGTCCTAGTTCTGTTTATATTCCTCCAAAGAAGAGATGTAGCTTTTTTCTCCTCCCTTTGTTTAGCTTAGCTATGGGTAACAGTCTCCCCACCTCTTGGCCACGCTTCTCCTTTGCAAAACCGTCCTGCAGCAGAGGTTCCAAATTCAGAGCGGTTTTACCCTCTCTAATCCGGTCGAAATACATGGGAAGGCGTAACGAATGCATTTTGCTTCTCCAAACGAAATGCCTGCCTTTGTTTATGTTGTTCTCAGTGAGGTTAGCGAGGGGAAGGCTCGGTTTTCCCCCTTCCTCAACGCGGAAGTCCCAATTACTGTATTAAAAGAGCAATTCAACATTAGACCAAATAATCAACATTGATAATTGTGCTGAACACAGCAACTTAACAGCAGGCTCCCTGCAATTACCCACACATTCCGGGACTTTAAGCGTACATTATCTCTTGTTTCACTTAACAGCAAATAAAGCAGAGAACAGCCTGTGCCTTGGGTGTCTACTCGCTCCCAGACGAGCTGTGCCCCCACTCGGTTTTCCCCATCACCCTTCCTGCTTGTTGTGCAGGCGGCACCCGGAGGCATTTTGGGGTCCCCCTGCGTTACAAACCCGCTTGAAGAGAAATAGGCTGCTTGGTTTGGAGAGGTGGGGGAGACAGCTCGAGCGATTCAAAAGCAGGCATCGGGGCTGCACGTGTGCATGCTGTGCAAGTACATATATGCCCGGACACACGCACACCCACGCACACACACTCCTATTTCCAGTTGCCTTCTCGCCCTTCTTGCCTCAATTTGCCTTTGTTTCCCAGAGGCAGCCCCAACCTCTGGCACGGCGGAGCCTCGCACGGCGCCGCAGCTCCGGCTGCAGAGAGGAGCGGCAAAGAGCCCCATACAAACCTGTGCCAGCTCTGCTCCCCATTTCTAGCCCCAAGGTTTGAAATTTATTGAAATGCAAGAGGGCGGCTGCAGTGAGTCCGAGGAGGTGGCGTCCCGCGATTAAGTGTTGGGCAGCTCTGTCATGTCTGCTCTGACACAAGCTGAAGTTGACTGCCAAAGTGCTATAAAACCGCAGGTCAGTCTAGAACTGTTTTCGGTTCCCCTAGACGCGCCGTGTTCAATTATAGCCTTAAAAGCCCTAATACAAGTGCAAGAATTTGTTTGCCATCACACAGAGGCGGGGCGAGGCTCGGCAATGGTGGCGCCTTTGTTATCTCAAAGTCACTGAAATCCTTATACATTCCTTTTTGTTCGAAGGGAGGAGTGTCTGCGTGTGTGCAGGGTGTGGGGAGAGGTTTTCATCGACGAAATTGAACGGTGCGGGTACATAGGGAAAATAACAATGTTCGGACACCAAAAGAGGGCTTCCGACCCCCTAGCCCACTCCACCCACCACCCCACCACTACCACCCCCCGCAAAAAACTATGGGGGAAAGTAAATGCGAGCAAAATTACAGCGTTAAGGAAAAAGCCAACCAGAGCTCTTGCACATCCCTCCCCACCTCAAGTTAAAAAAATAAGAAAAAAGAAAAAAAAGGGAAAAGAAAAAAAAGAGGGAGAGAGAGGGAAAGCCCCCAAACCTTTTTACAATCCCTAAACGACATTGCAGTCTTCTGCTAGCGATTCTGACGACATGCAATCTCTTTCCATCCACTTTCTAGCAAATATGTCAAGCTGGAAGATTAATTCATTAATTTCAAGTTCAGCTCACAGACGTGCAGTTAGCATAAGAAGTTCTTGCAGCAAACCAAAATAAAGAGTTCATTACAGGGATACGTCCAGAGCATTTGATTTGTGAACGGTAACCCTTGTAAAATAAGAAAAAGGCATATAAACATTAATGCTAATAAATTAGTTTACTCCACTACAAAGTAATTACTTGATAATATTGAATTTACAGCTTGAATTCAAAAGCAATAGTTAACTATAATGTAGGGGAAATACATAATGAGAATATTTTCTCTCTGCACAACATGATTAGATTTGTTATTGAGTCGGTTACGATAAGCTAAGCAATAAATAAACAAATCGATGTTGACATTTAAATACCGAAGATCTCCAGAATTTACTAGAGAACTTTCTCCGGATATATAAATACTTCCACAGCACTGCAGAGGAAGAGGGGGGGAAAATCCAAATATTATTTCCCTAACATTTTCGTTTCCCTTCCACTAGCCTCCCAAGTCCACGGGGGCATGGATCTTGAACTACGTCTGATTACCTAAGAGTACCGACTTCACAACACCCTTTTGCCATTCAGTTTTTCTATTTTGATGAAATCCAGCCGGAACTCAAATATTTCTTTTCTGAAATCGAGCATCAGAATAGCAAAAAAAATTTTTTTTCCGAGAGCTTAGGGATGTCCGTGCCTCAAAAGGTGCTGTATTCTTTGGCGTATTTCTCTGTTTTCTTTGGCTCTGCTCATTCGGTGGGGTGTGCATTTTTATTGGCAGAAAAGTACTTTTTAGTCTCTGCCCTGTACAATCCGCTTTCTATATCATCTCTTTCATGCAACAATAGTAAAAGTTTAACCAGGTTTTTAAAATAGGTCTCCCTGGGTCTCAGCCTTCAGCGACGACACAAAGCTATAAGGAAAGTATCTCGGTACGGCGAGTTTGTTCCTACGGGTTAGCAGTATGTCAAATAATTTTAACTAGGCTTCTGGCAATTAAACTCAGAGTGTTTGTCAAGCCGGGGTAGCCCAAAATCCACTGGTTTTCCAAGCATTTAGCTGCAGCGTTGAGGCGGAGACATCAGCAAACAGTCTTTAGCTCCGTGGTCTGCACTTTAAAGGGCTTGCTGGCTTTCTGGCGTTGCGAATGAGGCAAGGGACGATTTGGAGGGGGCGAGGAGGGGAAACCTGCGTCCTGGGGACCCGACGTTGTTAACTACCTCCAGTAAAGCTTGGCTGAAGCCGCGCGGGGTATTTGAGGTTAATATGTAAGTAAGGGAAGGAAGACACTAAGCGCTTCGGAAGTGAACATGAATGCAAGCATGTAATCTATTCACCATGAAAATCAGTAAAGACTTGACCCTGGCACATTCTTCCTAGTAAGGTTTCCAGAAAAACCCTGAAGAGTGAGGGCTTTTTTCTTTTTTAGGGGGGAGGAGGGAAAGCCCAAACCGAACAAAAAAAAAAAAAAAAAAAAAAGAAAAAAAAAAAGACGTTTTCATCAGGAGCGTTTTCCTCCTCGGAAGCAGCTTTACAGAAGAATGCGTGCGTGCACCTCTACGGTGCCCTCCTTCTCGGAGCCTGCCAGCGAGCCGCCGAACGCCCCAGCAAGCCCACAAACAAACAGAAAGCTCTCACCTAACCCTGGGGGGGAATTGATAAGCCTCTCTGCTCCAGAGCCAGAGGGTGCCAGGGAGCGGGCGGCTAAGTCTGGGGCAGTGGCAGGGCGGCTGTGTGTCCCCCAGGGCTCCCCCCCGGCCAACCTGCGCTCGGCTCGCCCCTGGGCGCTGGCGACGAGCTGTTGCTTTCCCCCGCGACGGCCACAAAGGGAGCGGGGCCCGGGCCCGCCGCTCGTCAATGTCAACGTCGGGCCACGTGACCGCACCTCCCTGCCGCCGCCGGGAGAGCTCTCCACGTCAGCCTACGTCTCCCCATCTCTTACTTCACGGATCCGCTTCAAAGGGGCAGCTGCGTTAGAGAATCATGTTAAGCTCAGCTAATGCGGAGAAGCCGAGGTAGCCCTAATGATGGATTTTGATGAGCGTGTTCCTTGTTCCTCTAACATGTATTTGCCAAGTTGTACTTACTACGTCTCGGGTCCTGATTTTTCCAGCCTCCCTTCTTTTTTGCCCCAAACCCCGTCTTCTCGCCCTATGACATACTCCTACTCCTCCAACCTACCCCAGGTCCAACCTGTGAGAGAAGTTACCTTCAGGGAATATGCCATTGATCCCTCCAGTAAATGGCACCCCAGGAACAATCTGCCCCACTGCTACTCCGCAGAGGAGATCATGCACAGAGACTGCCTGCCTGCCACCAACACTGCTAGCATGGGCGAGATGTTCGGCAAAAACACAGCTAACGTCTACCACCCCAGCACCAACGTCTCCTCCAATTTCTATAGCACGGTGGGCAGGAACGGGGTCCTGCCCCAGGCTTTCGACCAATTTTTCGAGACGGCTTATGGCACGGCGGAAAACCTGGCCTCGGCGGACTACCCGGTAGACAAGAGTGGCGAGAAGGCGCCCGCGGCCGCCGGGGCGGCGGCGGCGGCGGCGGCAACTTCAAGTTCGGAGGGCGGCTGCGGCAGGGCGGCGGCGACGGCGGCGGAGAAGGAGAGGAGGAGGCGGCCGGAGAGCAGCAGCAGCCCCGAGTCATCTTCCGGCAACAATGAGGAGAAATCCGGCAGTTCCAGTACGTATAAAGGCAGCGCCGGAGCGCTTTTAGGAAAGGCAGCTTGAAATCTAGCGCACCGCCGCTGTTAAATTTTTATATGCTGTTTTATAAGCATATAAGGTTTATGAAGGGCCTTTAGATTTCCCCCAACAAAACTTTGTTATAAAAGGCGAGATCACGTGTTTAGTGCTGAAATTGGCCGTGAAATACCCACCGGGCAATGGATGCCTAAAAATTTTTTTCCTTTTTTTCTTGTCCTTTTTTCCCCCTGCTTTTTAAAAATAATAATAATAAAAAAAGAGTTCAGTGGTCAGCTCTTGAAAATATAATAACGTTAGTTCTTTGCTTGTAAATTCGGCAAAAAAAGGGGATCCTGACTCCTTTGATATCAGTGTAATCCAGTGATTTTATAAAAGCCATGTGTTGCACCAGAAGTCTAGTTAGGAGCTGAATTCAAAGCCTTCGCCGTTTTAACGATTGCGCTAGAATAGCGTTTAACAGATAAAGTAGCCGCCTGAACTGTAGCAATATATTAAAAGAAGCAAATTAACCTAAAGCTGGCCTTTTTGTCTAAAGGAAGCCATTTTACTAAGGCACTGTGGCAATTACGTGTTGCCTTCTGTCCAACAGTTTGTTACTTACAATTGTTATTCAATCTGTCAAAGTCTGATTTTTTTATGTGGGCTTTTTAAAAGGCAAAGCTAGTATACGGCCAGGGGAAAAAATACCTCGACAATGAACTGTACCAGAAAAGGAAGTTTTTAAAGGGATAGCAGCTACGTTTAATGTAAAGAGCTCCTGAACCTTGAAACCTTTTACATTCTGCTTAATGAACTTTAAAACCGTAATGGCTAATCGAGAGGAGAATACCTCGATGCGGTGGAGAACGTGCTTGAAAATAGCCGGCTAGGGGGAGAAGGAGATGCCTCAGCCTTGGGCTCAGGGGCTTTTCCTCTGCTCGGGACATAGAGACGGGATTAGGCCAAAGAACGAGGGCGACATCCAAGCGGGTCCGGGCTCGGGGAGGGCTGGGCGCGGGCCCCCCCTCCCGCTGCAGCGCTGCCCGCTGCAGGCAGCCAGGTGATGGCTGCTCCCTGGGCAGCTCCGCGTGCGTGGCGGCGCCCGGCGGAGCAGCCTACAAAGGCTTTCCTCCGGCTCGTGAAATCCGCAAGAACCCCCCGCCACCACTCTTTCCTCCAGCCGCCCTCCCCGCGGAGGAAGCGAGGCCGGATCCCCGCGGCTCGGCGGGGGTTTCGCCTTGCACGCTGCCCGGGGCCGCGGCGCTGCAGGAGCCGGGGTGTGCCGGCGGGTCCCGGACCCGGCTGCACGCACCCGCCACGGCGGAGGGCTGGCGCCAAGCCCCGGACCTACCAACGCCGACTCCGGAGCGGGCAAAACGCCTCTTTTCCATGTTAACGTGCTCTCCCTGAGAGTCCCCCCATTCCTTCTGAGCCCCCGCCGCCGGCCACCGCCGGGTCTCAAATGTTTCTGCCTTTTTTCGCTCCACAGGTGGACAACGTACGCGTAAAAAGAGATGCCCATACACCAAATACCAGATTAGAGAGTTAGAAAGGGAATTCTTCTTCAGTGTCTACATAAACAAAGAGAAACGCCTCCAGCTTTCCCGAATGCTCAATCTGACCGACCGTCAAGTCAAAATATGGTTTCAGAACAGAAGAATGAAAGAAAAAAAAATTAACAGGGACCGATTACAATATTACTCAGCTAATCCACTACTTTAAAACTCATAGCGTTTTTCAAGACGAGATTAAATTCAGATTTCGCCCTTGACAAGGTCAAGCCACGGGGTTACATGGAGGAAGGAGGTGTGTATCTGACGGGACTAGAAGAATCTAAGGTTTTACACACATGTAAACCTACTCTGGAACTGCGACGATGATTTTTTTATATATATATTTACATATCAACTGGAATCGATTTGATTTTGACACACATGGGATCCATTTCTAAACGTGCACGTCACCTCTGAGTGCAAAATCCATACCTCTTACCTTTCCAGGCACTGCGGCTCACCCTGCCACCGCTTTCGGCAGGCACAGGCGGGAACGGTCTTCCTCCATCCCCGGACTCGCCCACCCTCGGCCCTTTCTCGCCCCTGTGCTGCTGTGGAACAGCTGTCTGGAGATTGCCAGGTCGGGTTCACCCAACCAGGACCACTGCAGAATATAAACTCTGAGAAATAATCTTTTGTTCTTCCTTAGAAAAATGTCTGGGTTAGAGGCAGTGTTCCATTGCTCATGGGTTTGAAATAAGAAATGAAGGACGAACACACACACACAGAGAGAATTAAAGGAAGGGGGGATGTCATGTCTACACCTTCCCGGGGCCAACCGCGAGTAGTTGTAATATGGATGTAGTGACGGTTATAATAGTGTTTCCTTTGGGGGTGTGGGGAGGGATGGGGGCGCGGGAAAAAAGACCTAAATGAAAGACTTAATTATTTACTTTTAAAAATCAGGTATAAATTCGCCATATATCGTAAAGAAACAATCACTAAAAATAAAATTAGAAAAATTTAATTAGCTCTTGTTTTATTTATGACAACAGACTATGCGTTGCCATCTTTTTGGAGACAAATCATATACAAATACTAAAAATAAATGGGAAAAAAAGTGTGAATTTCAGCATTTTAAAAGAAACAACTCCATAAAGGAAACTAACCTTCTGGCTTCTGGCTCACAAACTTTCTTCAGGAAATACCTGTGGAGAACGACAGTTTAGCAAATACCACACAACACTTAATTGAAACTTGGAGTTGTGCAATGCACTAACATTGGATCATTAAAATAACTCGATTGCATGTTCGTTTAAAGGTGACTAGTGAGGAGTTTAAACAGAAGCCAAACAATGTAAATATGGTAATTTTGTTGTTGTCTACTTTAAATGTCATGAGCTCTACTTTGTCGACCAGTCGACGTATGCAAAGAATGGAGAGTTGTTTGGACTTATTTTAAATATCTATAAATATATATATTTCCCTGCAGGAACCAAAGCGTGAAAAAATGCAATTTAAAAAACAAAAAAAGAGAAAAAAAAGGAAAATATTTAAAATTCTATATCAGTTTACAAAGGATACGGTGTTCTATCGTTGAAGTAATTTGCTGTCGAGAATATCTGAATGTATATTTCATACAGGAACGGTGTTTTACAAGACTTGTAAATAAAAGAACCCATGACCTATTTTGTTCGAATGCCTTTTTTTTTTTCCCCGGTTGTTTTTTTTTGTTGTTTTTTGGTTTTTGTTTTTTTAAATTGTTCCTTTGGGGCTAAAGGGTGTGGGATTTCTTTACATGTGCAACAAAGTGGTGATAAGAATGTTTTTTTGATTAATAAATTTTACCAAATGGATGTAAGTTCTTTGTCACAATTCACAAAATGCAATATCTTTATATGACGTCACTGTTTTCAATATGTATCATCTATATGTATATACAGTTTTCTTTTAATATGCGAAAGTATTTGGTTGCATGTATACAGTGGAACAGCGCACAAGGAAAATAAAAAAAATGGAAACTTTATATTTTTACTCTGGTGTTACATTACTGCATGTTCTTTTATCCGATGTAACTCTGGGACCCGAAATTCCTCATGACCTTGTTCGGTCATTTGGGGCGAATTACTCTTCTTTTGTGAACTTCGTCGTTAAATCTTCTACTCTGGAGTTAACAAGTGAACCTAGGCTTGTTCGAGCATAGTTTCAGCGGGTCACAGGAAAAGAAAAATTAAGTGTGTTCATAGCTCACTACGTGTTAGGCCTTCTTCTTATCCTGCCAGTGCTGGCAGGGCAAGGTCCTATGCTAGAGGGTTGGATGTGCCATTGCTGTTTGCTCCCCGCCACAAGTGTCCAGGAGAAATGTTTGTCAGTAGCATTTGGGACACATTTTATAAGCTGGCACCAAAAGGAAGGTTCAAGCCAGCTGATGGATGTGGCCAGAATTTGAGAGCCCTAAGAAAATTGTTGTCTTTGGAGGAAAAATGTCCGCATGGCAATGTGGTGGAAATGGACTGTTTGAAATTGTCCTTGATCTCCAAGGCAGGGAGGGAGTGGACTGAGGTGGACAGCGGGGGGGGA